>QRFJ01000398.1:226762-280820 GCA_006176705.1 Cocos nucifera | reverse complement strand
GGACAACCCAAAATTCTAAGATGACTCAGACTTGGTTTCTTACCGTGCCATATCTCATACGGTGTGGTAGGAACGGTTTTAGAGGAAACCCTATTCAATAGATAAATTAAAGTTAACAATGAGTGTCCCCAAAGAAAATCAGGGAGGTCTGTGAAGCTCATCATGAATCGAACCATATCCAATAGGGTCTGATTTCTTCGTTCTGAAACTCCGTTGAGTTGAGGTATTCCTGGTGAGTCCATTGAGAGACTATGCCATTTTTCTTTAGATAGTCTAGGAATTTCCGACTAAGGTATTCACCTCCTCGATTTGATCGAAGAATCTTAACGGGTTTTTCAGTTTGTTTTTCTACTTCATGTCTGAATTCTTTGAACTTTTCAAAAGCTTCAGACTTATGTCTCATAAGATACACATACCCATATCTAGACAGATCATCGGTAAAGGTAATGAAGTAAACAAAATTGCCTCTAGTCGGCATATCAAATGGGCAGCACACATCAGTACGTACTAGGGCAAGGAGATCTGTGGCCCTCTCCCCATGTCCAACAAAAGAGAGTTTAGTCATTTTGCCTTGAAGATAAGATTCACAAGTTGGATATGACTCAGAAGTCAATGGACTTAATAGCCCATTTTTTTCCAATTTGTTGATCCTATCTTCTGCTATATGACCTAATCTCAGGTGCCATAGATATCTATCATTTGGACTATCCCTAGATCATTTGACATTCACGTTTTGCTCGATAGTTAGAATAGGTACATCAATATGTAGCTGATAAAGACCATTAATAAGAAAACCATTTGCAATTTTATTTCTTTCATAAAGAATGTTACAATGGTCCTTAAAGAAGGTGATCACATAACCTTCTTGTGCTAAGCATGAAATAGAAATCAAATTCCTGCTAGCTGCAGGCACAAAATAACAGTCTTTCAAAACTAAGTCTAAACCAGATGATAATCGAAGAGGGTATGTTCCCACGGCTACTACAGCAACTCTTGCTCCATTACTGATGCGTAGGATCATGTCTCCATCCCTCAGCCTCCTGCTATCCTCAAGATCCTGCATAGAAGTGCACAGATGAGCACTAGAACCGAAGTTAAGCACCCAACTGGATGCAGAAGAAATCGTAAGGTTAGACTCAATAACGAGCATACCTTCAGAAGGACCTTCCTTCTTGTTCTTCAGGGTGGCCAGGTAAGTAGGGCAGTTTCGCTTCCAATGGCCATCACTGTTGCAATGGAAACACTTTTCTTTAACATCGGCCTTCTTCTTCGGCTCTGCCTTCTTCTTTGATCCTTCCATCTTTTGCTTTTTCACAGACTTCTTTTTCTTTCCATAAGACTTTCTTTTGGAAGAAGTCCGTTCCATAGCAAGAACTGAGCCTTTAGAACCTTTCATAGAAAGCTCAGCGGTAACCAGCATATTCATTAATTCGGCCAAGGAATTTTAAAGTTTATGCATGTGGTAATTCATAATGAATTGCCCATATGCATCGGTCAAGGATTGTAGAATAATATCGTTCTGCAGGTCCAAGTCTAACTTCACACCAAGCTTCTCAAGCTCTTCCATGTCCTTGATCATTGTCAGACAGTGATCTTGGACTGACTGTCCATCACGCATCTTAGCCTTAAAAAGTCATTTCGTGACTTGATATTTGGCTGCGCGACTCTGTTCACCAAACATCTCCTGCAGGTGAGCCAACATTTGGCGAGCAGTCCCGATATCTTCATGTTGACGCTGGAGTTCATTAGACATCGAGCCCAACATGTAATATCTGGCCTTATTATCTTCATCTATCCATTTTTTCAGAGATGCTCTCTGTTCAACAGATGGATAGGCTGGGAAGGTGGGAGGGTCCTAGTCCAAAACATGGGTTAACTTCTCAGAACCCAAAACTATTTTGTAGTTTCTGAGCCAATCTTTATAATTGGATTCAGTCAGTCTATGTGTGTCCAGGATACGTGCCAATGGGTTGGACGCAGACATTTTCCTATAGAGAGTCAAAGATTCTAGTTAGATTCTATAATTTTGATTTGACCAATTTATTTAGGGATTTTATTTTTAAATAAATTAGCTCCCACTATTTTCATGGATCCCTATACTCCCTCTGTAGAGATGCAAAAATCTCCACGATTAATGATTTCTAGTGGGTGGTGCGGTCTTACCAACTGACTCATCACCTCACCTAACAGTTATTGGTGATGGGTTAGCCAATGAGTGAACAACTCTTGTTCAATGATTCTCTAATCATGGTGCACCCAAACTTGGTCTCTAATTCATGAATCTCACCGTATCCGAAATATTGATCCACTCCTTAGTTAAGTCAGACCCACCATTTGCATAGACTGAGTTCCTAATTGAGTCTCTCATCGTATCCAAAATATTGAGCCCAACTCATCCTCCAGCCCATAGCATCCAATGCCTAATAGACATGGTTGCATCTTTCCGGTGCAACTGAGCCACTGTATCCAGTCGAGAACAATCAACCCCGGGAAGGGCTCGCACATCTACAATGGTGGAAGACCTCAGACTTAATCTTTTCTTAGGGAGAATTGATTCAGGTCTCATTAAACTAGACTTGGCTTAGTCATAACAATTATGACTAACCTAGTGGCATGGGTTAGCTCGGATTATTGACCATCTCAGATCAGAATTGTGTCAACAGATATGGCCAGGTAAGTGAGATTGGTGGAAGGAATATGCCATTAACTCGTACAAGAACTTATTCAGGTCGAGTAGCTTCCAATTAAAAACCAGTCGGTCGTATGTGCCAAACTTACCTTAGACACCAAATTGTTGAGCCAGAACCAATTGTGTTAGCCTATAATCCAGACTCTAACCTCTGAGCCTAATTAGGTCTTGCTTGATCGTGACTCGATCTTGACCCAGACTTAATCCTATTAGGCCGATCAATTTAAGCATTGTTGATCCCATCTAACCAACTCTTGATTCGATTTGATCAACCACTTAGACCTAATTGAGCTACCCAAGCCCGAACCCAGTATTATGAATATGTCTTAGATCTAAAATTCTCAATTTTAGACCTAATTAATATTCCATAAACTTAATTCTTAATTAAGTAGGGTTCATAAACAAAATATGCATAATAAATCCTAGGGTTTCAGGATCTAGGGTTTTGCAGAAAGTAAGTTTTGGGTTTCTGATTAAGGACGAACGCGCAGCACTCTACACGTCATAAGAACACCCCATCGAATGAAAAGAGAGGGTCTTTAAACCCTTCTTCGTTCTTATGATCGGATGGCCAAGAGGAACGCCTTAATCAGGAACATTCAATTCTACAAAACAGTATCAGATCTATATCATATATCTCATATACAAAGTAAATCTAATCATGGCATATTTTGCATACATCTCATGTATCAAATCATGCATATTTTTAGATCTAAATTATCTCATAATAATCTAAAAAATTAGATTTAAATTGATCTAATCAAAATAAATCTAATCTAGACAACTATGTAGAACTATTCTACAACTAGTCTAGACATGCATCAATCACATCTCAAATGATGTTAAAATTAAATAATTTTATTTGCTATTTTTCAGATGTTATTATAACAATTATAATATCAGAAAATAGTAAATAAGTGGATCTAAAATATGGGTTAATCAAATTAAATTGAAAACATGCAAGACTATTTTATAGAACTATTCTATTTTAGAACTAGTCATGCATATTTTCTAATCTTAGATCCTAATCATTTAATTTTAATTTTTTCTAATTTCAGATCTGATCACATCTCATGTGACATCTGAAATCATTTATTTTCTAATTAAAATAAATTTAAAATTATATCTAAATAATTTAGAACCTTGGCTCTGATACCAGTTGAAGGAAAATCCTGATTTCCCGGTCCAGGTTCGTTCAGATCTGATCAGATCAAGAGATGTATTTCAAAATTTTTCTCTTTGATCTATATCAGATCTGAGATATTTTAGATCTAATTCTTATTATTTTAATAAATAAAATAAAATAAGAATAAATTAAATCAAATTTAATTTACCTGATTTGGGTAATCCTATTATCCTGTTGATGATCCTGTTTGCAGCGGAAGGTTCTGGATCTAGCCATGCAAGCGCCTGGCCTCTACCGATATCCACTCGAATTAGATCTAGAGATCCTCTTCTTTTCTATCACATCTTCAAAAATTAGATCTGAATCTGATCTGGAGGATCTTCAAAACTCCTTTTGAAGATCAGTAGTCGTCCTTTGCAGCAGTGCGGCCTTCTTGCTTTTGATCTCCTTTCTTTGATTTGGATCGCACCAACCAAGCTCCAAAACTATTTTGGATGTGGAAAGGAGAGGGGAGAAGAAGCTTTGGCATGGAGGAGGAGAGGAGAAAAAGCCTTGGGCGTGGGAAATTCTGATTCTATCATCTCATGTGAGTTGGGCGCAGGGTCTTATTTATAGACTAAGCGTGATCCAACTCCTCTTCTTCCCAACCAATCACAACCCTTTGTGAAATCAGATCTAAATCTGATTGGTGGGAATAGAGTCCCCTGGATTCCTCCTTAGAGGACACCTAAGATCAGTCAAAGTTGGTTCTTAGAAGAACTCTAATTGGAATCCAAAAAGGAGATGGAGTCCTTGTCCAACAAGGACTCCTAGGCGCCTCCAACTTGGGTGCACGCCTAGGGTGGCATGCACCCTCCTCCTTGCCAGGTTCTGGTAGGGGGACAGGCCCCCACCAGCTCTCCAATAGGTGTGTGACATGTGGTCAAAAGTCAAAGTGTCAATGGTCAATGTTTGACCAGTCAAAGGTAGACTTTTAACCAAAGTCAAAGAACAAGAAATGGCAGGTGACCAAAAATGGTAGGTAATGTCTTACAAAATAAGACAACCTTTTCTGACTTGGACAACCTCCAGTCAGACCATATGAAGGCCTCTGATTGAGCACAAACTCCTTTGGCTCAAACAGGATAACTTATTTATGATAGTAAAAGAAGAACGTTAGGTTCAATCGAGTGCTAGCACGATTTCCTTGAACCTAATTGAATCTCATTCAGATCAATTGAACTGGATCAGCTCAATTGATGATCACCAGATTCAAACCCTTGTTTGTGTGACCCAGTTAAGTTCAGTTCTGTATGGTAATGGGATATGTCATGATCTCTATCATCGACATCATAAAACTCCTTTCGATGGATCAGAACTCTTCTGATTCGAACAGCTAGAATGATCGATCATCTAAATCATTCTAATTGCTCCCAAAATCCACTAGTGACACCTAGCAGTATATGGTGGCAACCCATCAGAGCTAAATGCGAACCTCTTGGTGCAGCTACCTGTGTGATTCAGTTCTTCTATCTTGAGCCCCGATCAGATTAGGGTTAAGGTAAACTCATCAAACCCTAGTCTCTATCATATGATGTAATCATTCGATTCGAGTCCAATGTGAAAATCTAAATAGAAACTCTTTCTATTATTTGACTCTGCCATGGCCATGGGCTTCTGGGACTTGATTCTCATGATTATCATAGGGCTGCTCCTCTACCACCGAGGTAGATAGATTCCATCTTGATGCAATCCAGTTCCTACAATGAACATGTTATAGCCAACATACACCTCAGGATTCCATATGGCTAGGAGACCGAGTAATGGTGTAGTCAAACTATTACAACCTTAAGGTGAACTGCCGATGCACCTCAAGTCAAAGAACCAGACACACTACTGCAGCATCGAGTCAGTCATTGACGAGAAGGTAAACTCCCTAATGACTACTCGAGGTGGTCATGCTCAGTGCCCTCGTTCTCTAATGAGTATCTGTACTCTCGCTCCAGTGTCTCCACACCGTAGACTCAAGACTCATCTACTAAAGAGAAGTGATTGTACACCAACCTTTCGGATCAATCACCATCCTCGTGATGATCCTATGGTCGGAAGCATTTTATGAGTTAACAATGATTATTCATGTCTTAAATTTTCAACTCTTGAAAATATAAATTATCATTACCATTAACCCAAAGGATGTATCACAGACACTAAATACACATATGTGATAGAAAATAATCCATTTTATTGATATTAGTTAAAATTATAATTTTACCCCTAGAAGTGTATTACAAGTGTCAGCCAATTCTGGCTTCTAGGGCACATATATCTAACATAAATAACATAATAAAAACATACACTCACTGGCCATGGGATCATGCGACATGGATGCCATTGGAGACTCATCGATTGGTGGAGCATGTGCTAGAGATGTGGATGACACTAGAGGCTCAGATGCTGGTGTAGGAGTAGATACCGATGGAGGAGTAGATGCTGGTGGTCCCTGGGCAGTTGATGTGGAGGTGGATAGAATATACTCTGCCTGTGACTTAGAAGCAGAGCTTCACGTAGCCCGTCGAGAGGTGGGGGTGAAAACTAGATGGCATTTCGGTGCCATCATGACTTACAATGTTAATGAATATTATTTTTTTAAAATTGATAAATATAGTTAAATATATATAATATAAAAAAATATTATAAATATAAGAATATTTTTGAAATGCTCAACTTTTATTACTGAATAAAATTTATTATAATATTTTATAAAAAAATACATCAAAAGTCTGCTAAATCTATGTCTAAGTCATCATCACCGGAAGGAGATGGAGCACAAGTTGGAGGAGCTGGAGCTAGAGGGACTGGAGCTGGAGCTCAGATGTCGGTGGAGTAGATGCCGATGGTCTCAGGATAGTTGATACAAAGGTGGATGGAGTATGCTCCACCTACGACTCAGATGCAGAGCTTCATATAGATCGAAATGCCTGGTATATGGTGCAACTTCACTTGGAGGGGGAGGGAACCCTCTGCATCATGTACTGTAATTTGTCAGATATCTACAACGAGCTTAACCTGTCCATGTAAACATACCAAAAAGAACAATCATCAAGATTAACCAAAATAAACTTTTACAAATCATAATATTGATTTTCAATGCAATATTTTTTAGATACTGCTTGTTTTTCCTACTAGATATGTGCTTTGGTAAGCAGCATTATGTTAAGATTTATAAATGTTCATTTTGGTTAATCTAGATGATTGTTCTTTTTGATATATCTATAAGGATAGGTTGAGCTCGTCGTAGACATTCGATAAATTATAGTATATAATGCGGGGGATTTCTTCTCCCTCCAAGTGGAGTTGCACTATATACCAAGCATTTCGGTCTATGTGAGATGGCATTTCGGTGCCATCGTAACCTGCAACGTTAACAAATATGAACCCATATAACATTAATGAACATTAACCCAGCTCATAACCGCCGGCATGATCCAGAACCCATCGATAGGGATTTTTTTATCGGCCAGCATGGCACAAGACCGTCCATGATCACTGACACGGTACAGCCCAAGGCTGCCGGTATGGCCCGATCAAGAACCTACTAGCATGGTTCAGAACCAACTGATAGGAGTTCTCTTATCCACTGACATGATCCATGATCGATGAATAATTATAATATTTATAATAAATATTATAAATATTATTATAAATATTATAAATGATTAACAAATATTATTATGAAATTTAAAAAAATAAGATAGTGAGACGATGGTGCTAGAGGTAGGCTGTGAGAGAGACACAAGATAGTGAGATACATAAAGAGAAGAGAGAGAAAGAGAAAGAAGAGAGAGAGAAAGAAAGAGAAAAGAGAGAGAAAGAACTAGAGAGAGAAAGAGGGAAGCAAGAGAGAGAAAGAGGAAAGAGAGAGAAAGTAGGAAGGGGTGGATCGGGCTGAGGGAAGAGAGGAGAGAGAGCAGGGAGGGGGTGGGTCGGGCTGAGGGAAGAGAGGAGAGAAAGAGAGAGAGTAGGGATGGGTCGGGGTCGGTGGTCAGGCCAGTCGGAGAAGAAAAGGGGGAGGCGACGGAGGTGGTGGAGGTGGCAAAGGTGGTGGAAGATCTGATCGGGGAAGAAGAAGAAGGAGGTGGTGGGGCCGGTGGTCAGGGAAAAAGAGGTAGGCGGGGGAGGTGGCAGAGCCGACGGATGAGCTGGGTGGGGAAGGAGGAGGGGGATGTGGCGGGGTCGATGATAGGGGAAGAAAGAGGAGGGGAGGTGGTGGGACCGATAGCTGGGGAAGAAAGACAAGGCGGGGGAGGAGGTAGCATTGCCTGGGGAAGAAGAGGAGCGGGGGAGGAGGCAGCATTGGCTGGAAAAGAAAATGGAGGGGAGATGCCTCAACGATAGTGGAGAGGAGGGAGAGAGAGATCGCTCGATGAGAATGAATTTGGTGGAGGGATTTGAAAAAAAATAATCTAACCTATGACAGTAATTTTTGAATCGCTGCCATAGGTCTACGATAGCAGTTACAGAAAACTGCTAGCACATATCTATGGTAGTGGTTAGAAAATCGCTGCCCTAGCTCTATGACAGCGATTTTCAGTAACCACTATCGTAGGTTGGTAATCAATTTTTTTTATTTTTTTAAATATTATATAATTTTAAAATTTTAATGCCCATCTTCATTATTTATTATCTAAATAATTTTCATTAGAGTATTGTCAAAAAAAATTGCCTCGATCCGATAGCCCTAGCTTTATCGATCAATAAATTTTGATTTCGACGATCATAAATGACAGCTCGATGATTTGATAAATGTAGATAATTGATGGATCTAAAAATCTACAATGATGATCTTGGTGCTATTTACATCATACTATCAAAGTTTTACTTTAATTGAATATCGTTATCATAGTCAATTTAGTATAGGATGATTTCGACCATTAAATGAGAAATGAGTGATCAAAGGACCTGATGGCATCCTATTATGAAATAATTTTTTTAGATAAATGATCTTGGCTATTACTTTAATCATTTTTTTGGTGATGATCGTAAAATTTAAACCATGGGTCTAAGAACTATCAAAAACTATACATCGCTCCATACCCATTCTTAAACTCCTTTAGTAATTATGCTTGTGCTTTTGCAACATTTGCTTAATATGAATAGTTCATATAGAAATGATTTAGATTTTATGATTGTCATCATATAAAATAATTAAAATTATAGTCAAGATCATTTAACTAAAAAATTATCTCATAATCGGATGTCATTTGGTCTTTTGATTACTTGTTTCTCATTTAACAATCAAAATAATCTCAAACTAAATTGACCATAATAACAATATCCAATTGATGTGAAACATTGATAGTATGCTACAAATATCATCAAGATCATCATTGCAGATTTTTAGATCCATCGATGGTCTTCACCTATCAGATCATCGTGCCATCATTCGTGATCATCAAAATTAAATTTTACTGATCGATGAAGCTATGGATATTGGATCGAGGTGATTTTTTTTGATAACATTCTAATGATAATTATTTTGATAATGAACAATGAAGATGGATATTAAATTTTAAAATTATATAATATTTAAAAAAATTATGAAAAAAGATATGATAGTGGTGATACAAAATTGCTACAATAGATGAGATCTATGGCAGTGGTTGTTTAGCCAAATCGATGCCATAGATCAGACTTATAGTAGCAGTTTTGAATAATCGCTGCCATAGATCGTTATATATAGTAGCGATTAAGAATAACCGCCATAATAGATCCAACTCTATGGAAGTGGTTAATTAACCGCTGCTATAGACCAGACCTATGGTAGCAGTTACTATAACCGCTGTTGATCCTATGATTGATTTTGATGATCATAAAATATTGAGTAAAAATATTACTAATCATATATTTCAAGATTGAATATAGGATTTTTTAAATGTTCACATTGAAAAAATTATCTTTGGAAGAAATCCTCTTAAGATGTCAAGCCAAAGCACTTTAAAGAAGAAGTTTTTACAAATTTGGATGGCTCATTATAAAATAAATAAATAAATAAATAAATATCATTTAAAAGATTTAGGATCAAAAAATTTAAATTTAGAAGGTCAAACAATGAAGAAAAATGAAGTTAGAAAGTTTAGAGCCGACCTGCCTAAGAATCGAGCAAGCTCTAGCATGAAATAGGATTGATACTTTGATTTGGATCCAAGCTAGCTCTCTCAAGATGGTAGAAAAGATATTTTTCTATTCTACTATTCGAGCTAGCTCGAATTGGATCTGAGCCATCTCTCTCAAGATGATAGAAAATTGATTTTTGAAATTCTGCAACTCGAGCCTGCTCGACGAAAACTGATAGCCTTTAACAACTAGTTTTGCATAAGTCTGTTTTTGCCCACAACTTTTTTCAATGACTATTTTTGATCTCCAACAACTATAGAGAAATAAAAGAGAGACACAAGAGAAGAAAAGATTAAGAGGGAATAAGTGAAAAATTTTCAGATTTGAGTGAGGTCATTGAATATTCTTGAGAAAGAAGAAAAGAGAAGAATAAGTACATAGTTTTTAAAGAACTTTTAAGAGATATCTTCTCCAGCATCTAGCACAATCTCTCAAGTATCATTTGAAGTGAAGTGAAGCTTCAAAAGAGCATACATTCATTAACTTCTCTGAGCTTCAAAGGATTTATATTTTTTATTTTTTTTTTGAGCTGAACTTCTGTATCTTGTAATTTTGTTTTCTTTACAAGTTTCTTTGGAGGAAAAAAAACTTGAGGATTAGGCCCATCGAAGCCCAAAATTGGATATTATAGGTTTTAATTGGTGATCCCAAAAAATCAACTAGATTGTTAGTGAATCTGAAAAACTAACGATGTAAGATTTTGATTGGTACTCCTGAAAAAATCAACTGAATTTATTTGTGAGCTCAAAAAAATAAATATACTATAATCAATGGGATTATAGTGAAATTCTCAAAAATAGCTTGAAGAGTGGACATAGGTGCGGGTTGCACCAAACCACTATAAAATTGTGTATTTATGTTGTGCCTTTGATTATTTCCTTACTTGTTTTATTATTTGCTTGGATTAGTCTTTAAATTTCTGCATAACATTTGCATCCACTGCTGCTTATATTGAACTCATCTCAATCACACTACTTAGGTTAAAATTAATGTACATACTTGTTTAGATTTTAAATTTGGTTAAAATTTTATAAGAACCCAATTCATCCCTTCCTCTCTCTTGGGTTGCTACCTCTGGGCAACAATTGGTATCAGAGCAGATGCTCTAATATTTGATTGTTAACCTAATGGTTAAAGA
The DNA here is from genome assembly GCA_006176705.1 of Cocos nucifera. Lineage (NCBI taxonomy): Eukaryota > Viridiplantae > Streptophyta > Magnoliopsida > Arecales > Arecaceae > Cocos > Cocos nucifera. The sequence continues at coordinate 269,714 of QRFJ01000398.1, read as the reverse complement.
GCAAAAATTCATGGTAATCCTGATTGTTTCATCATTTGTTGAAGGTCAGTCCACATCTAGACTACCACTATTTAATAGCATAAATTACATATTTTGAAAAGCTAGAATAAAAATTTTCATACAAGTTTTAGATTATGACATGTGGGAAGCTATAATTAGAGGACCACGCACATCCACAATTGAAATTAATGGTATGTCTATTTCCAAACTAGAAAAGAATTGAAATAAATTTGATAAGAAGATGGCTTAATTAAATGCTAAAGCCATCAATGTTCTTTATTGCTCTCTTGATGTACATGAATTTAATAGAATATCTACATGTACATCAGCTAAAGAAATTTAAAAAAAATTAAAAGTAACTCATGAAGGAACAAGCCAAGTTAAAGAATCTAAAATTAATTTGCTTGTTCATAATTATGAAACATTCAAGATGGAACAACATGAGTCTATTTCTAATATGTTTACTAGATTTATTGAAATAATTAATGCTTTAAATGGTCTTGACAAAAAATATACTAACCATGAACTTGTTTGCAAGGTCTTAAGAAGCTTGCCAAAGATATAGAAAGCAAAAGTGATAGTGATATAAGAAGCAAAAGATCTTACCAAGTTATCCTTAGAGAAATTGATGGGTTTACTTATGACTCATAAGCAGAACAAGGCTCAAAAAGAGAAAGATGAAGAGCCTAGAAAAATGAAGACCATTGCCTTCAAATCCACTGCACACTATGAGGAAAGTAATGAGTCGGATGATGATGATGAAGAAGAGGAGAGTGAAGATGATGAGGACATGACATCTCTCTCAAGAAAATTCAAGAAGTTCATCATAGAGAGAAAATTCAAGAAGAAAGAAAAGAAAGAAGAAAAAGAAAGAAAGAATGTTACTTGCTATAATTGCAACAAAAGGGAACACTACAAGCTGGATTGCCCCTACTTAAAAAGCATTCCAAAAGGATTAATAAAAGAGCTATGCTAGAAATTTGGAAAGATAGTGATACTTCAAGCTCGGATGAGAAAGAGGAAGCAGCAAATCTTTGTCTTATGGCCATTAAGAATGAGGTAAATTCTAAAAATTTTTCCGAGTTTACATTTGATGAATTGTTTGAAGCCTTTAATGACTTAATGGATGAATTCAAAAAATTAAGAATGAAAAATAAAGAGCTCAAAAGGTCTAATTTTCTTTTAGCTGATAAAAATAATAAATTATTGAATGAAAAAGAAGATGTCATGATAGAAAAGAATGCTTTGGCTAAAGATAAAGAAGTATTCTTTAAATCTAAAAAATTTTTAGTTGAAGAAAATGTTGAGCTGAAAAAAAAAAAAAAATTAAAATCTTCTTTAGAACAAAAAGAAAAATTATTGATGAAAAAAAAATTCCTAATGGATGAAAATGACAAACTTAGAAAAGAGATTGAAACATTGAAACTAATTGCTGAAAAGTTTATATTTAGTTATGAAAAGCTTCAATTAATATTAAAAAGTCAAAAATGTGCTTTCTACAAAGCTGAAATTAGTTTTAATCCTTTAAGAAAATAGTAATTTGTGAAGAATATATTTGAAAAAGATTTATCTGAAAATCAATCTATTATTTGTTTCAAATGTAACAAAATAGGCCATAAAATTTTAGAATATAATATCAAGAAAAATGGTAATGCTTTGATAAAATAAATTTGGATTTCAAAAAGAACTATGTGCTCTAACATCCATGAACCCAAGATAACTTGGATATCAAAAATTAGCAAATAATTTTATAGGTACACCAAGGATCAAATGGAATGAAAAAAGAGAAATATTATGGATAGATGCCTTGGAAATATAATTAGATGGGTGATAATGTTTGGTAAAATCTAAACTTTTATCACATCATGCCATCATTATTTTGGTTATTAATTAGCATAATTATTGAATATGTTTGATTGATTTTGATGATTTATTCATGCTTATAATGACCATACTCCATGACTTGAGTATTTTGATGTATTGCTTAAAACTAGTATATCATTTTGTTTTTAAGCTTATATTTTTATCCTAAATTCAATATGCTTGCTCAATCCCTTGTATCATGTTATTATTTCTTGATAAAATTTAAAATAAAATAAGCATGATTGTATGATGATCTTTTTTATTACAAAACTTACCAATTGAATTAATTTTTGGTATTCGCATAAGCCTTGCAATTAGTGAAACATTTCAAAAATTGAATGATCCAAGTACTTGAAGATATGATATTCAATCATTAAAATCAAGTGCTTGAAGTGTTGATATGCATTGCATCCTAATTTGATTTTTAAGAATTTGAAAATTTTCTAGTTGAACTAAAATCATAGAGCCTTTATCTAGATTTTCTTAACCTATTTTTGATTTAATCTCATTTGATTTAATTGATTATCATACCCCTAATTAATTGATTTTTGATCCTCCAAATCAATATGAATATCCATCTTGATCATTCATTTGATTATTTTTTTTTATCTTAAAAAAATTTATTAATAAAAATTTATACTTTATTTCGATCGATTGAATTTGAAAAATACTTTTTTTGAATCTTTTAAAGTTGATATCAAGCAAAATATTTCAAGAAAGTTGTCATTTATCTTTAAAACTAAATATTTAAAGAAAACTTCAGTTTTAATTAATTAGTTTCAAATAGCACACTATTTATCCTGTATTTGATTGATTTATCATCATCAAAATTATTTGATTTGAATTGATTCATCTTTATTAATTCAAAATTAAAATAATTGGTATCAAGCTGAACTTGAAAGATTTTGACTCTAACAAATGAATTTAATTATTGTAGAAAAATAAATTTAATAAATATTATTTTTAAATCTTTAATTGGTATCAAAAAAATTTTAAAAAAAATTATCAATTGATTTAAATCTTAAAGTAATTAGTATTATAATTCTCATAATTGATATCAAATAGTTTATTCTTGCTTTAAATTTCATCACTTTATTTTTTGATAAAAAAATATTTTATCTCAAATTTAATTTTGCATAGCTAATATAATATCATTTGAGATAAATTCAAAGAATTTCATACATTTTCTGAACTTAATTGAGTGATATCTCTTAAGAAAAGAAAGATCTAAATTTAAACAAAAAATCTCTCTATGATTTATTTTGCATGATCTATTAGTATCAATTAAAAATAATTTATCAAAATAATTTAATCTAAATTTAATTGATTTATTTTTTCATTCAAAAACTTTAATAATTGGTATCAAATAAATGATCCTTGTCTTGCACTTTATTGCATTACTTTTGTCAAAAGAATTGAATATTATATTTCAAATCTATTTTGTATTATTATACTCTTAATGTGATATCATTTGGAGATAAATTTGAAAAATATATGCATTTTCTAAACTTGATGGATTGATACCTCTTAAAGAAAAAAAAGATATTTTCTAAAACATTTAACATATCTTATGCTTGGTTTTGATACTCAAAATTCTTAATAGTAAAAAGCTCAACCTCTTTTGAATCTTTAAAGCTCAAAGAATTTTTCTAACTGAGTTTAAAAAAATATTTTTGCATTCATATTTTTAGTAATGGGAAGAATTGCATTAGATTTATATTGTTCAAAAATCTAACTGAAACATATTTTTTGAAACTAGCCAAGTTTAATTTGAATTTAAAAAGAAAAATTATGAAATCTAAATTCAAGTTAAATTTAAAAATAAGAAAAGAAAATATTAAAGGAGAAAATGTACTTAATTTTTAAAATAGCTTTATTTACAAAAGTAAGGGAGAGAAAATATTAAAAAAGAAATGATCATTTAATTGAAAAGGCCTTTGAAATTGAAAATACCTTTTAAATTTAGTAAATCTGAATTTAGCAGTTAAATTTATATTAAATATGCATGATTTGAAAGAAAAAAAATTGAAAGATAAAATAATCTAGCTATAATTATAAAAAATAAAAAAAGAAATACTTTTTATCTTGATTTGATTGAAAATTTTGATTAATCTACATTGAGAAAAATAAATTTTGATCTTAAATTCTCAATCGATTACTGTATGATCTTCTTAAATTAAACTTGTATATATTAAATCAATTTGATATGCATGATTTCATAGTCTAATCATTCTTGATAATTAATTATAGTTAAATTAAATTTGAAATATAATTTTATTCCAAAAATTGATTTTGATACATACTTCTAATTTTAAAACTTATTTAAAAATCTGAATATAATAAAAAATTTTGATGTGCTTTGAAAATCCTTGTAAAATTACTTATGTCAAAATAATTTTTACTCAAGAAATGAATTTGAAAATGTAACTTTTATTTGCTTTGAAATTATCATTGGTTTGCTCAATACATTCTTGATACATGTCTTTTCTAAATTTAAATGATGAATTTTTATTAAGAAAAAAAAGAATAAATATTGATGTACAAATTATGCTTGATTTTATGTTCAAATCTTTTAAAAAGCTCTATTTCTCTTAAAGCATACAAGTGCATATTTAAAAATCTAATTAAAAAAATATATTCACTCAACAAGAGGGAGAGCCTTAGATATTTGAATTCAAGCCAATTTATAAAAAGAAAAGAAATATTTTAAGCATATTTTGAAACAAAAAATAAGTTTTCAAAGGAGAGAAAATTTATTTGAATTGATTTTCTAAATTTGATACATCTCTCATTTTTTATACATTCTTATATATTATTATTTTTGATGATTTTTATTCAACTTTTTCATAAACTTTTTGATGTTGACAAAAAGAAGGAGAGGAATGTTGAGTATATGCTTAATGAATTAATTCTTAAGATGCTCATTAATTTGATGCTTGAAATTTTAATATTTATTGATTTGAATTAAGACATTAATTTGAAATGAGTATATGAAATATGTGTAATGAACTAAAAATTAATTGAGAACATTCATAAAGTGTGCATTCATACATTTGATCTAGTACTTCATGATATATATTGGCAAAATGCATTAAAATATATTATTTATTTTTATTGTGTATATACTCAAAGTTTTGTCATCATCAAAAAGAAAGAAATTATTTATCTTATGATTGATTTTGATGATCATAAAATATTAAGTAAAAATATTGCTAATCATGTATTTCAAGATTGACTATAGGATTTCTCAAATGCTTACATTGAAGAAATTATTTTTGGAAGAAATCCTCTCAAAATGTCAAGCCAAAGCATTTTAAAGAAGAAGTTTTCATAAATTTGAATGGCTCATTATAAAAGAAAATGAAAGAGGAAGAAATAAATATCATTTGAAAGATTTAGGACCAAGAAATTCAAGTTTAGAAGGTCAAACGATGAAGAAAAATGAAATTAGAAAGTTTAGAGCCAACCCACTCAAGAATCGAGCAAGCTCTGGCATGAAATAGGATTAATACTTCGATTTAGATCCGAGCTAGCTCTCTTAGGATGGTAGACAAGATATTTTTCTGTTCTGCTATTCGAGCCAGCTCAAATTAGATCTGAGCCAACTCTCTCAGGATGATAGAAAACTAGTTTTTGAAGTTCTACAGCTCGAGCTAGCTTGAAGCAGAATCAAGCCAGCTTGACAAAGACTGATAGCCTTTAACAGCTAGTTTTGCAGAAGTCTGTTTTTGCCAAGAACTCTTTTTAATGGCTATTTTTGATCTCCAACAGCTATAAATGGCTAGAAATGAGTTCAAAGGCCATAAAACTTATGGAAAATTAAAAGAAGACACAAAAGAAGAAAAGATTAAGAGGGAATAAATGAAAAACTTTTAGATTTGAGTGAGGTCATTGAATATTCTTGAGAAAGAAAAAAGAGAGGAATAAGTGCATAGTTTTTAGTGGACTTTTAAGAGATATTTTCTCTAGCATCTAGCACAACCTCTCAAGCATCATTTGAAGAGAAGTGAAGCTTCAAAAGAGCATATATTCAGCAACTTCTCCGAGCTTCAAAAGATTTATATTTTTTATTTTTCTTTTGAGTTGAACTTCTATATCTTGTAATTTTATTTTCTTTACAAATTTCTTAAGGAGAAATAAACTTGAGGATTAGACCCGTCCAAGTCCAAAATTGGATATCATAGGTTTTAGTTGGTGATCCCAAAAAACAAACTGGGTTGTTAGTGAATCCAAAAAACTAATGGTGTTAGATTTTGGTTGGTGCTTCTAGAAAAACTAACTAGATTTGTTTATGAGCCTAGAAAAATAAATACACTATAATTAGTAGGATTATAATGGAATTTTTAAGGAAAGCTTGGAAAGTGGACGTAGGTGTGGGCTGCACCGAACCACCATAAAATTTTATGTATTTGTGTTGTGCCTTTGATTATTTTCTTACTTGCTTTATTATTTACTTAGATTAGTCTTTAAATTCCTACATAGCATTTACATCCGCTGCTACTTATATTGAACTCATCTCAATCACACTACTTAGATTAAAATTAATGCACATACTTGTTTAGACATTAAATTTGGTTAAAATTTTATAAAAACTCAATTCATCATTCCCTCTTGGGTTGCCATCTCTGGACAACAACCGCTATCATAGATTCGATCTATGGCAGCGGTTTGGCTGAATTACTGCCATAGGTTCTACCTATTGCAGTAGTTTTGCATAACCACTGCCGTAGATTTTATGGTAGTGATTTTTGAAACTGCTATCATAGTATGTGCTGCCAAAGCCACATTCTATAGTAGTGTTGGACTGCAGCAATTTTATAGTGCCTTATTCTCCTAATCCAAGTTGGATTTGTATGGAGCTTCAACTCCAAAACCTTGGGCAAAAAGGAGATCTTGAAATCCTCTATTAAAGAGGACTAATCAAGAGGAAGGAGACCAAAACCAAGGGGGAAGAGGCAGCCACAAGTGGGGGGTGGCAATAGGGAGGTGCCAATACCAAAACCCTAGGGCAGCTAGGGTTTTCTTCTCCTCTAAATGAAGATGGCGGCAAGGGTTTGAGAAGGAGATAGCTTAGGACGTGAGAAGGGTTAGAGAGGGAGGGAGAATGTTAGGGAGAAAGGGTTTCAATTGATTCATCTCATATAAAATCAATTATATAATGTGTGTGTGTATAATTGGTCAACTTGACCTAAATCAAAAACTCCTAATGACTAAACCACATGTGATTACACTCACCCAAGCTTATATATACCCATGTCTTGTGTGCTCTCACTCTCCTTGGACCCCAAGCTAGCCCGAAAGTGGATTAGCCCCTCAAGGCCCATATCTCTTGGGCCTTAAGATCGTGAAGGCTAACATCCTCCATCCTAGGGCCCAAACTAGTCTTAGATACTCCATGAATGCTTTATGGACTTCAAACCATGGCCTTTTCTTGGCCATCTTAGGCTTGGAAGCACCATATCTGAGCCTACATATCCGAGCTCACAAATAAACTTAGTTAATTTTTTGGGATCACCAACCAAAACTATTCACCAATTATTTTTTGAGCTCACAATCAACTCAATTAGTTTTATAGGCTCACCAACCAAAATGTACAATATTCAATTCCAAACTTGGAGGACCTTTTACCCTAAGTTTCTTTTCTCCAAAGAATCTTGTAAAGAAAATAAAATATAAAAATAGAATATCAAAATAGAATAGAAAAATGAAACTCTTTGAAAGCTTGGAGAAGTTGCTGATGAAGTGCTCAAATGATGCTTTAACTTTTCTTGAATGATGCTTGAGAGGATGAGAAAGATGTTGAAAATGATCTCTCTTAAAGGCTCTCAAAATTCTGTATACAATTTCCTCACTTTTCTTCCTTTTCAAGGACTAAAGCTCGCTCAATTTGATATGATTTTCTCTTTTAATTCACTTTGCTTACTTTTCAATTGATTCTCTAGCCTTCAATAACTTCGAAGTAGCTAGAGAAGGAGTTTTGGCTTTTAGAAAGCTTGAAAAGTATCACAAAAATGCCAAAGCATTAATTTATAAAATAATTTATGTTTATTTTTAAGAATTAATGCTCCTTTTTATATTTTATAGGAAAAATAATTGCAAAAAGCTCAATTTTTTGATTAAAATGAAAAAAATTTAGAATAAATCGAACATAAATTGGATGCAGAATGAAGGCTCAAAGAAAATAATAATAATAATAATAATAAAATAAAAAATAGCCCAACCAATTCACTTAGCCAGTTCGCCTAGCCCAGGCCGGTCTATTCGATCAAGTGTGGCCCATCTCCCACAGCCCACCTGCTCATCAGTGCCTGCCAGCACAACTCAACCCACTCACCTAAGCATTTGACGTCACCCTGATGTTAGATTACAAGCAGTCCATGGTGGACTGCGACAATCTTCAGCTCAGCATGGACCCTTAATGGGTCCATTAAAAAAGTATGCGGTGCACGAGGCTTTTTGGTAATTTCAGCTGACATGGCAGGCAATGATTGGGTGCGATCTTCAGTAGAGCTGGTCTACAAGTGGTTCACAGGCTGATTTATGCGCCATCCAAGGGCTGCACTCATTTTTGGTCTAGATCCGATGGTCAGGAAATACTCCGACTTGATTCAAGCTTCTCAGCTCCTCTTTACGCCATCCAACGGCCAGATCTCTTCCTTGTGTGCCATCCAACGGTCATGGTTTATGCCAATTTTAAGGACTCTGGGCATTGATTTTGGTGCAATCTGATGGCTCTAATTCACCTGATTTAATGATCGAATGGCCATCATCAATTCTGACCTGATCCAATACTAATCAACAAATTTTTGGGGCGATTTTGAAGCATTAGATCATAATTTGATGGTTGCGGCACCATGGCGATCCAGGCAACAGCAGACAACATTCTTTTTTATCAATTTACGAATTAGACTCCAACTTTTACTCAAATTCTTTATGGAGGCTCTCTCTCCTCTCTATTTAAGAACCCCTGGCCGAAAGAAAAGAATTGTCTTTGATCAAAGAGAGGGAAGGTAAAGAGTGGGAGCCATGCTTGGGTTGAGGATGCTTTGAAGCAATAGGTGCTGAGAAAAAGTGCTATCTCCTATGCCATCTTCACGCCAACACTAATCTGAGATCAAAATCGGTTTCAAAAAGGAAGAAGAAGAAGATGCAAGCATACTCTGAAGAGTACGAAGGGAGAGGAGTCCACCAACCATCTTTTCGATGAGGCTATGAAGATCCACTTCACCTCTTTGTTACAACTTTATTTCTTTTATTTTCTCTTTTTAATTTCTTGTATTTAAGTTCCAAATTTTAATTTTAATATAAAATTTATTTTATGTTCTTTAAATTTTAGTTTTTTATTTTTAATTATAATTTTACTTTTATTGCAAGTAGATGCTAAGATCTAAATAGTAGATCTTAGTACCAAGTTTATTTTTCTACATCATTTAATTTCTACTTTTTATTTATAATTTTATTTTTTATTTTTAATTTTTTTTCAAATCTTTTTTTCATAAAATCAAATATTTCAAAACTAAAGTACTATCTTCTTTATGGATTCGACCCGACTTGCTATTTTTTACATATTTTTAATTATTTAAGAAGTCAGAATTAAACTAATAAATATGGTATCTTAATGATAATGTCATACTCTATCAAGTTTTTGGCACCGTTGCTAGAAAGGCATGAATGCTAAAGCTTTTAATCTCTTTGATTTTCTTATAAATAAAGTATAAATATTTTTTTTTATTTTATTTTTTTATTTTTTATAAATATAGCTTACTAACTTTTCTTTTTTTTATAGAAAAAGAAGTAAAAGAATAAAAAAAAATTAGGGCAAGGAAGGAAGCCTCCAATCTTATTTAGTGAGATCAATCCTAGCCCTACACCTTTTTTTTTAATATTATTTATTTTATTTTTAAATTAATTTAAAAATATCCACTTAAATTTAACAAGAACTTCATGATAAGAGTAGAAACTCTAATTGCTTAGAGTATCCATCGTATTAGACTTATTTTTTATTTTTTTATTTTTTTGGTATCGCTAGAGATAAGGTAAGCCTCTCAAGTTCAATTCATTTCATGCATCTAATTTAGTTGCATAGAATTTCTTGTTTGAAATTGATTGTGCATCATCTTAAATCAATTTAAGGGCACAATCCATTAATTAATATAAGGTGGAGATTTGATCATTCTTTCTTAACCCACAAACAACCAACCAGCATCCCTCCTTGATCTAAGCTTTTAATTTAAAATCAATTAGACATCGATCCTAGAAACTCGAGCTCACTAGAACAAGGAATCCTAAGAGTTGGATCGAGTTAGGATTAGTCAATTTGACTGATGTCTAAAGCAAGTGGTTCAGGGATCACGTTTCGAAGGATGGTGGTTACTTAATTAGTTCTGCTAGCTTACCTGGCTAAGATAATTGGTGTCTAAAGAAAGCTATGATAGGACTTGATGCATGCTAATTTATAGCTATGGCAAGTGCACCAGTCGATCAAGTAATAAAGTGAATGAGTAGAGTATTGTCCCTAGAGGATTGGAAAACAAGTACTGAAAAGCTCTTTCCTATGCTTTATTTAGAAGATCGATTTATGAGAATAAGAAATTAAAAAAATAAAAATAAAAAAATAATTAAAAGTTTTTAATTAAATAGAGAGAGTGTAAATTATTAGGGTTTTAAATTCAAGAGCAATGGATTACTAAGGCAATCGGTTCACCAACTCAGTCAATACAATATTCAGATTTTTAGATTAATTTTATTTCATGTGACGGTTTTATTCACTACCATTTGGTCCAGGCATAGCAAAACTATTAATATTTATTAATTATCCTTTGATCCAGGTATAATTTAAATAAATATTAATGCATTAGATTTTGTGAAACCCTCTAATTAAAATACGCTGCGTCCAAAGCGCACTAAAATTCCCGCATGCATATGAATTCTAATTTGATTCATAATACAAGGTATATAATCAAGAAGCATTAACATAGATGTACTTGATCCGTAACATCTATGTTCATCAGATCAATTAGAAGATGGTCAGTAATCTAAAAGCATTAAGATCAGATTTATATACTCCTTATGAATAAAATTTAAAAATAAGTCATACTGAATATTGTATCAAAGAGTGGCTACACCTTAGCCTTAGTAAAATAAAATTTAGTTCATAATAACAAATTCAAAAACAGCAAATAAAATAAAAAGCATAGAGAAATTAGACTATTTGATTGCTGAAATTGATTGTCTGCTGCTCTTGATGTGGAGAATTTGACGAAGAAGAAGAGGCTCCTTCATCGTTGTCTTGATCGTCGAAGAAAAATCAAAAATTCTTTTTGATTTTCTCACAAATCACTTTTCTTTATCTCTCTCCTCTCTCTTTCTCTCTCTCTTTCTCCCCGTCTCTCTCTTTGTCTCTCTTTTTTTCTTTAATTCCCCGTCTCTCTCTCTTCTTTCTTTTTTTTCTTTTTTTTTTTTCATGGCAACAGACTTTTTTTATAGGTAAAGAGTTTTATTCCCCCAAATTCATCAAAAAATTAGGTTTAGGACTCCTAAATCAACTCAAATTAAGATCTAGGTAATTCTGCCCGTTAGATCTTGATCAAATGGTCCAAAAACCACTCAAAAAGCCCTTAAAATAACCCAGATCAAGTCGAATTTAATCTCAACCGTTGGATCGACCGTTAGATCGAATCTGGACCGCCCGATCGCATTGAAATAAGCCTTCAGACCTTTAGTTTTATGTCGGGATGAATCTCGGCCGTTGGATCTCGATCGGGAGCTGTGGATGCCGTCCATCAGCGCCTTCTTCTCGTCCGTCCGATCAAGCTTCAGTGAAAACCGCCCGTTAGATCAATCAGAATTCCCAAATTGCCCTCCGTGGACCGTGCGCGAGCCCGATGTTGCGTGGACCGCCACGTTCTTCAGCCAATCAGCATGCGCTTTAAGCTATGAAATTCCCGAATTACCCTTCAGGTCCACCGTGCACCGCGAAAAATGCTGACGTCAGCGTTGCATCGATTTTTTTTTTTTTTTGAAATTCAATTCTAGGCTCGTTTGAAGTCCGTTTTGCCTGAAATTTTTTTTATCTGAACCAGAAAAATGAGATCTTCACATTGGTGGCCTTCTTTCCTACATAAGATTAATAAAAGTATCAATTTCTAATAAAATAAATTAATTTATTTTATAATTTAATACTTTTATTAGTATATTTTTACCACTTATCACACCCCCCAACTTAGTCATTGCTAGTCCCTTAGCAATGTTTTATTTAATACCATATTTCAATAAGATTATCCATCACAGAGATAAAATCTAGGATTAAAGGTCAAAAAGTTTAGAAAATACTGCTAACTAAGCATTGAGCTTCAGAAGCAAATTTTTCAGTCAATATAATTAAAAACTTTCTTAGAGTACATCAAATGATCTATAGCACTTGTGTTCGTGATGACTAACTTTAGCATTTCAGTATTAAATTAAAAGAACAAAAGTATCCTCTCTTATCACCTATTTTGATCAATTTTCTATACATTCTCAATTTTACACTCATGAATTAAGGTAGTTTCCACACTACCCTTTTTTTTTTTTTTTTTTAAATTTTTTACTGTGCTAAGCATCCTAGCCTTCCCTTCACCATTTTACGTGAATTTCCATACTTGACCTAGGTGCAGAGACCCAGTTACTAGGCTTTGGGCAATCCACATATACTCTATCTTTTGCACTTTATTTATAGGCAGGTAACTCTTTCCTTAAATTCAAGTTTCTTTGATTAGAATGTATATTAATTACCAATTTTTAGTGATAATTGAATCCTCAGTTGACCGTATAATCAATACCTACTTTGCCTTGTTAGTGTGCATGTGCAATAAAAAGTGCTAATAATCTTTTAATGACCTAAGTAGGCTGCTAAAAGTTGACCAACTAATCTACTTCTTTAACTCATTACATTCATTAGCAAATAATTCTATCTTTTATCACTTATCCAGTTTATCTTGCTCAAGATTTTCTTCTTGACACATGGATTTTTTCTTTTTTTTTAAAATTATTGTTCTACATTGTCTTAAAGAAAAAAGAAAAATAAAAGGTGCAATAAAGGATAGGAAGGAATACACCTGATTTTGTTTAGTCTGGTTCTTTGGAGCTTTGAAATTTTGCTTGAGTTCTCATTGATTTTTCTGTAAAATTGAAAATACACACCAGAGTAGTAAAAGAGCAACAACAAATTACTGAAAAATAAAAGAAAAAAAAATGATAAAAACTAAAAAGAAAAAAAACAATCTATCTAGTAGTTCTGATTTATAGTCTTCAGCTTGACTTTCTTTAAGTTCTAAAGTGGATCAATCCGGTGCCACTTCAATTGGAATACTTTCATGTTTGATTGCATCCTCTTTTAATTTGACATTGCTCATTTTTGTAGTCTCAAACCTATTTTCTACAGAATTCTCATATAATGGATTGTCAATAATGTCAATAAGAAAATAAGTTTGATTATCATCAGGATGTTTAGTATCTTTAAAAACATTAAAAGTAACTTGTTCGTCTTGGACTCTAAGAATTAATTTTCCTTGTTGAACATCTATTAAAGCTCTTCCAGTAGCTAAAAAGGGTCTCCCTAAAATAAGGGGTACATCATAATCTTCTTTCATATCAAGAACAATAAAATCAATAGGAAAAATAAACTTGTTTACCTTTACCAAGACATCCTCCACTATACCTCTTGGATATTTAATGGATCTGTTGGCTAATTGAAGAGTAATAGTGGTAGGCTTTGGTTCTCCTAGACCCAGCTTTTTGAAAATAGAAAAAGGCATGAGATTTATGCTTGCTCCTAAATCACATAAAACTTTATTAAAACTACAATCACCAATAATGCAGGAGATAGTAAAACCCCCTGGATCTTTTAGCTTCTGTGGTAATTTATTTTGAAGTATTGCTGAGCATTCTTTATTCAAATTTATTCTCTCATGCTCCTTCAGCTTTTTCTTATTTGTTAAGATTTCTTTGAGAAACTTGGCATACCTGGGCATTTGAGTAATAGCATCTACAAAAGGAATATTAATATGTAAATTCTTTAAAATTTTGAAAAAGTTAGAAAATTCCTTATCTGGATGCTGTATTTGTCTCTCTGGGAATGGTAGTGGCGGCACGTAGGGCTTCACATTTGGATCAGCAAATCGTATACCTGGAGACCATCCATCTGCTGGTTGTTTTGGTGACTGACGAATTTGAGTTGATGGTTCCTTATTTGTAGTTGGCTCTTCAGTCTCTTTCTTCTAATGTAACTCCTCCAGCTTTGTACCACTTCTTAGGGTGATAGCATTGACTTGCTCCCTTGGATTTATCTCCGTATTGCTTGGCAAGGATCCTTGAGGTCTCTCAGAGATTATCTTAGCCATTTGACCTATTTGCATCTCCAAATTTTGAATTGCTGTTATTTGGTCCTGCCTAAATTTGGCTTCTAAATTTTTTATAGTTGCTTCTTGATTTTGCATAAATTTGACCATCAGCTCTTCTATGTTGGACTTTTTTTTAGGTACTTGGAATCCCGGGGGTGGCTGTTGTGCTGCATTTTGATTGCTCCATGAGAAATTTGGGTGCTGCCTCCACCCTTGATTGTATGTGTTGGAGTAGGGATTGTTTTGTTGCGGTCTAAAAAAATTACCAATATAATTAGCTGTATCAGTTGTTTTAGTAAAAGGATTACTTGTCTGGCAATTGCTCGTATCGTGTCCTCCTCCACATAGGTCATAAGTCATGCTCTGAACATGCATAGCTGTTCCCTTTAAGTTGTTGACTTCGTCTCTAAGGGCTATAATTTCAGCTAGTAAAGTTGGTACGCAATCTACTCCCTATACAGCTGCTAGTCTTTTTGGCATCATGCGCTCTGTTTGCCATTGATAGCTATTTGATGCCATCTCATCGATCAGATCGAAGGCTTCTTCCTCCATTTTTCGATTAATGGTTCCTCCTGCTGCTGTATCAATCATAGATCGATTAGTAGGAGATAAACCATTATAGAAAGTTTGTACCTGAAGCCATATGGGTAGTTGATGATGTGGACATCTCCTCAGCAGTTCCTTGAAATGCTCCCAAGCCTCATATAGCGTCTCCATATCCATCTGCATAAAAGAAGTGATATCATTGCGCATCTTAGCAGTTTTGGAAGGTGGAAAGTACTTGGCTAAGAATTTTTGGGCTAGGACATCCCAAGTTGTGATAGAACCTACAGGAAGAGAATGAAGCCAATTTTTAGCTTTATCCCGTAAAGAGAAAGGAAATAACCTTAATCTAATAGCATCATCCGACACCCCATTAATTTTAAAAGTATCACAAAGTTCAAGAAAATTAGAAATATGGGCATTTGGATCATCATGCATGTGTCCACTGAATTGGACAGTTGATTGAATCATCTGGATCATCGCCGATTTTATTTCGAAGTTATTTGCTCGTACAGATGGTCTCTTGATGCTCGAAGCTGCATCGACTATAGATGATGTGATGTAATCATTTAATGGATGATGTACTGGTCGAATAGCTTCATGCTGTTCTTCAGTCACCATATCCAATCCTAGATTGATGTCGTTAGGATCTTCAGCTGCCATGTTTCTCTCTTGTTGTAGTCTTCTAATAGTTCTTTCAATTTCTGGATCTAGAGGTAGTAAGTTACTATGTCCAGTACGTGTCATGCACTAAATTTTTTTTTTTTAATAATAAAAATTAAAAATAAATTTCTAAAGTAAAGCTAGGATCAAAATTTCAATATTGTTTTAGACACAATCCCCAGCAACGGCGCCAAAAACTTGATGCGTGCTAATTTATAGCTATGGCAAGTGCACCAGTCGATCAAGTAATAAAGTGAATGAGTAGAGTATCATCCCTAGAGGATTGGAAAATAAGTATTGAAAAGCTCTTTCCTATGCTTTATTTAGAAGATCGATTTATGAGAATAAAAAATTAAAAAAATAAAAATAAAAAAATAATTAAAAGTTTTTAATTAAATAGAGAGAGTGTAAATTATTAGGGTTTTAAATTCAAGAGCAATGGATTACTAAGGCAATCGGTTCACCAACTCAGTCAATACAATATTCAGATTTTTAGATTAATTTTATTTCATGTGACGGTGGAGTCTCCTAATTTATTCACTACCCTTTGGTCCAGGTATAGCAAAACTATTAATATTTATTAATTACCCTTTGGTCCAGATGTAATTTAAGTAAATATTAATGCATTAGATTTTGTTAAACCCTCTAATTAAAATACGCTGCGTCCAAAGCGCACTAAAATTCCTGCATGCATATGAATTCTAATTTGATTCATAATACAAGGTATATAATCAAGAAGGATTAACATAGATGTACTTGATCCATAACATCTATATTCATCAGATCAATTAGAAGATGGTCAGTAATCTAAAAGCATTAAGATCAGATTTATATACTCCTTATGAATAAAATTTAAAAATAAGTCATACTGAATATTGCATCAAAAGAGTGGCTACACCTTAGCCTTAGTAAAATAAAATTTAGTTCATAATAACAAATTCAAAAACAGCAAATAAAATAAAAAGTATAGAGAAATTAGACTATTTGATTGCTGAAATTGATTGTCTGCTGCTCTTGATGTGGAGAATTTGACGAAGAAGAAGAGGCTCCTTGATCGTTGTCTTGATCGTCGAAGAAAAATCAAAAATCCTTTTTGATTTTCTCACAAATCACTTTTCTTTATCTCTCTCCTCTCTCTTTCTCTCTCTCTTTCTCCCTCTCTTTTTCTCCCCGTCTCTCTCTTTGTCTCTCTTTTTTTCTTTAATTCCCCATCTCTCTCTCTTCTTTCTTTTTTTTCTTTTTTTTTTTTCACGGCAACAGACTTTTTTTTATAGGTAAAGAGTTTTATTCCCCCAAATTCATCAAAAATTAGGTTTAGGACTCCTAAATCAACTCAAATTAAGATCTGGGTAATTCTGCCCGTTAGATCTTGATCAAACGGTCCAAAAATCACTCAAAAACTCCTTAAAATAACCCAGATCAAGTCGGATTTAATCTCAGCCATTGGATCGACCGTTAGATCGAATCTGGACCGCCCAATCACGTTGAAATAAGCCTTTAGACCTTTAGTTTTATGTCGGAATGAATCTCGGCCGTTGGATCTCGATCGGGAGCTGCGGATGCCATCCATCAGCGCCTTCTTCTCGTCCGTCCGATCAAGCTTCAGTGAAAACCGCCCGTTAGATCAATCAGAATTCCCAAATTGCCCTCCGTGGACCGTGCGTGAGCCCGGTGTTGCATGGACCGCCACGTTCTTCAGCCAATCAGCGCGTGCTTTAGGCTATGAAATTTCCGAATTACCCTTCAGATGGTCCACCGTGCGCCGCAAAAAATGCTGACGTCAGCGTTGCGTCATTTTTTTTTTTTTTTTTTTGAAATTCAATTCTGGGCTCTCGTTTTGCCTGAAATTTTTTTCATCTGAACCAGAAAAATGAGATCTTCACATTGGTGGCCTTCTTTCCTGCATAAGATTAATAAAAGTATCAATTTCTAATAAAATAGATTAATTTATTTTATAATTTAATACTTTTATTAGTATATTTTTACCACTTATCAGGACTCCCACCAATCATATACTTACCTGGTTAGTTAAGTGGCTGATCTTATACTTGGAGGACTTGAAGATAACCTTAGTAGTTAGGAGCTTTTTAGATCTAGGATAATACTTAGTCAAGATTGAATGTCTAACTTGATTACTAACTAAACATCAAATCTAATCATAACTAAGTCTTCTCTCTCTTTTTAGCTTTAGGACTCTTTAGATTCTTTTCTTTAAAACTCTTTTGTCTCTTTTTCTTATTTTTTCCTCTTCTCTTTAAAATAAAATAAAATAAAATAAAAAAATAAAATAAAAATAATTAAAATAATTAAAATAATAAAATAATATAAAATATATAAAATAATATAAAATAATAATATAATAAAATAATGATATTAAAAAAATAAAAAATCTAAAAAAATTTTTGAACCACGTGTTAACGTTGCACCAATATATGCACTATAGGAGATCGCTTTTTCTGACCTAGTTGAATCCAATCATAAAATTGAATGGTTGATTCATGTGAAACCAGATAATCAAATGGCTAAAAATCCTAGAGAACCACCTAGGCAAATGAAAGAATATTTTATTCCTTCCACCTATAACCAATTAACTTATATCCACTTACCTGATATCCTACAAGTCATTATAAGATCAAGTTAACTATAATTTAGATGCTTCCAACTTTCTATGGGAACACTAATGAAGACCCTTAAAAGCATCTAGATAAGTTTTTAGAAATATGCTCTGTGGTAAAATTCCAAAATTTTACTGATGATGCCCTTAGACTAACCTTGTTTCCTTTTTCACTAAAAGATAAAGCTAAGTACTGGTTTGGCATAATAGGAAGATCAATCCAAACTTGGGTTGAAATACAATATGAGTTTCTTAAAAAATTTTATCCCATAGGCGAACCAATACCATGAGGGAAGCCATCACTAGATTTGCTCAGCTTTCAAGAGAACAAATTCATAAATCATGGGAGAGACTTAAGAAACTTCTTTGAAAATATCCATACCATGGTCTACCTAAGTGGCAAATTGTTCAAGCTTTTTATAAGAGTTGAGGAGATCAATATAGACAGATGGTAGATGCATCTTGTGGAGATGCATTTATGAGCAAAAGTGAGGATAAAGCCTACGCCTTGTTTGAAATCTTAAGTGAAAACTCAATCAATCATGCTTCACTATTTTTCTATGAAAGGTCGATTCCTCACCAAAAGCAGGCAGGAATTTTTGAGTTCAAATATCTAGAATCTAGTTCTAAGACTGACTTGAATTTGATAACTCAAAAATTAGATAAAGTCGACCTTCTTGCTCAAAAATTAGATCAATTCCTAATCCTAGATCAGTAATCTTCTGCACAATACACATCACCTTCTAATTATTAGGAGATTTGTTCTTAGTCCAGTACATCATGTGAGTGAATGTTCCATGGCTGCATAATTTCCATCTTTCATCCAAGAATAAGTCCAAGCTATACAAGAATACTTCAAGTCAATTAATAATCTATTTTCAAATTCATATAAGCCAAGTTGAATGAACTATCTTAATTTTTCTTGGAGATCCTAACAGACTCAAGCTTAGAACCAAATTTTACCTATGCAAAATTATCAAAATAGGTCCCAATACTAGAACTATGTCTATAATAGAGGTCAGCCTAGTCAGTCTTTTTAGCTACTACATTAAAATCAGCCATCATACCCACCTCCTCAATAGACCAATCTATCTGATGATACGATTAACCAACTTCAATAATTAATTTTGACCTAACAGCAATCTATCATCAGGCTAAAAGCACAAATAGGATAGATAGCTGAGTCTACCATGAGGAGAGACTAGGTCAATTATTGAGCCAACCAATTACAAATCCCAAAAATAACCCATCTAATATCTACGAACCACTTGGACCTAATTATCAATCCAATGTCCCTCCTAAGAATCCTCAATTTAAGAATCCTAAAGCAATTTATGAACTTAGAAGTATTATCATTCTTAAGGATCCATACCAAGATCAGGTAAGAGAGGCTTGTATTGGTGCTAGCCAAAATAAAAACATAGAAGAAAAGGTTAGTACTGAGACTAACCACATAGAGGAATCTGAGTCCAAAACTGGTACTGATGCTGATTCTAATTTGAATAAGATAGAAAAAGAAAATAAAAGAATAGATGAGTTATCCGAGACCTATAAATCTAAAGTTCTATTTCCTTCAGTCCTAAAAGCCGATTTTTCCCACCAAAATAAGAGGCATCCAATGAGGAGCCAATGGGATTGTTTAAATAAGATCATATTAATCTACCTCCCAAATTGAAGCCACCTTTAGTCATATCGAAGTATGAATGTTTAGAACCGAATGACACCATCCCGATATCCATTATATCAAACTTAACTTCTAACTCAATAACTCAATTCATGAGCATTCTAGAAGAATAATTAGGAAAAATTCTTGACAAATAAAGGTATAAGAATGGGATCGCAAACTATATTCTCAAAATTAGTAATACGATGGAATTTATCAATAAAGCAATTGCATGCCATCTTCCTAAGATTGGCAATCCAAAACTGTTGGAATTTATCAGTCCAATATTCGACATGGGATAGGTAGAATCATGAAGTCTGGCTGAAGATATTAAACTTAGCACTTTTGAAAGGCAATCCAGATCTTTACAGTTTAATTTTATTTTTTTTAGTTTATATTTTTTTCTTTAGTTGCTTCAGTGATGCCTATGTTAATAAGTTAGAGGAAGAGCCAAATCTTCAAGACCATGCTGGACCATAAATATATTGAGTCAAATATATTCTTTCCTATTCTTTATTATATTTTTTATTTTTTTTCTTCATTGAGGATAATGTCAATTAAGTTGGATAGAGAGAGAATAATAAAATTTTTAAAATCCTCAAAAAAGTTAGTATTTAGTATTTAGATACCCGATTATGCTCAAGAATCAAGTTGAATCAATTATTTTTTTAAAAAAATTAATGCATAGATCAGATAATTTATGAGATACTGAGAGATTAAGTATTTAAAAAATCTAATAAAGAGTTAAAACTAGAATATAAATAATTTTTTTTAAGTATTTTTTATTTTTTCTACCAGCATCAAAGAAGAGTCAACTTTCTATGGGCTTATATAGGATAACTATATATTTTTTCATAAAAATTACTTTTAAAATAAAATAGTTTTCAAGTATTTCTTACTAAGTAATCAAACCTCTTTGCCTAAACAAGCATTGAGTTTCACATCAAAAAGTAGAAAAGACAAAGAAGCTCATCATAAAGCTAATCTTAACTCAGAGCCTGTTGAATTTGAACTAATAAGCTCGAGGGATATTTTATACGTAGTGCCCTAAAGCCAACTAGTTTATAAGTCATTAGCCCAAAACTTGCTACATGGATCAAAAAAAAATCTTAAGAAACTATGACACTCAATAGTGGTACAACATTAAAATTATACACACACACATGTATATTGATTTTTCATCGAGTAATCAGATCTCGTTGCCTAAGCAATGATATTCACATCAAAAGTGGACAATATGAATAAAAAAATTATCAATAAATGAAGGATGAAAGTAACAATACACTTATCCATATGAAAGGTAAATAATTTAGAGATAAAGATGTTAGATATATGTGCCCTAGAAGCCAGAATTGGATGACACTTGTAATACACTTCTAGGAGCAAAATTATAATTTTGACTATAATCAATAAAATAAATTATTCTCTATCACAAATATGTATTTAGTGTCAGTGATACATCCTTTGAGTTAATGGTAATGATAATTCATATTTTCAAGAGTTGAAAATTTAAGACATGAATAATCATTATTAACTCATAAAATGCTCCCGACCATAGGATCATCACAAGGATGGTGATTGATCCGGAAGGTTAGTGTACACTCACTTCTCTTTAGTAGATAAGTCTTGAGTCTATGGTGTGGAGACATCAGAGTAAGAGTACAGATACTCGTTAGAGAACAAGGGCACTGAACGTGACCACCGTGAGTAGTTATTAAGAAGTCTACCTTCTCGTCAATGACTGACTCGATGCTGCAGTAGTGTGTCTGGTTCTTTGATCTGAGGTGCATCGATAGTTCATCTTGAGGGTGTTATAGTTTGACTACACCATTACTCGGTCTCCTAGCCATTCGGAATCATGAGGTGTATGTTGGCTATAGCATGTTCATTGTAGGAATTGGATTGCATCAAGATGGAATCTATCTACCTCGATGGTAGAGGAGTAGCCCTATGATGATCATGAGAATCAAGTCCAAAAGCCCATGGCTATGGCAGAGTAAAATAATAGAAAGAGTTTCTATTTATCCTTTCACATCAAACTCGAATCGAATGATTACATCATATGATAGAAACTAGGGTTTGACGAGTTCACCTAACCCTAATCTGATCGGGGCTTAAGATAGAAGAACTTAATCACATAAGTAGCTGCACAAAGAGGTTCGCATTCAGCTCTGATGGGTTGCCACCATATACTGCTTGGTGTCATGGTGGATTTTGGGAGCAATTAGAATGATTTGATGATCGATCATTCTAGCTATTCGAATCAGAAGAGTTTCTGATCCATCGAAAGGAGTTTCGATGATGTCGATGATAGAGATCATGACATATCCCATTCCATACAGAACTAACCTAACTGGGTCACACAAACAAGGGTTTAAATTTGGTGATCATCAATTGAACTGATCCAGTTTAATTAATCTGAATGAGATTCAATTAGGTTCAAAAAAATCATGCTAGCACTCGATTGAACCTAATGTTCTTCTTTTACTATCATAAATAGTTATCCTGACTGAGCCAAAGAAGTTTGTGCTCGATTAGAGACCTTCACTTGGTCTGACTGGAGCTTGTCTAGGTTAGAAAAGGGTTGTCTTATTTTGTAAGACAATACCTGCCATTTTTTGTCACCTACCATTTCTCGTCCTTTGACTTTGGTCAAAAGTTGACCTTTGACTAGTCAAATGTTGACCATTGACACTTTGACTTTTGTCCATGTGTCACGCACCTATTGGAGAGCTGGTGGAGGCTTGTCTTCCTACTAGAACCTGGCAAGGAGGAGGGTGCACGCCACCCTTGGCATGTGCCCAAGCTGGAGGCGCCCAGGAGTCCCTGTTGGATAGGAACTCCATCTCTTTTTTGGATTCCAATTAGACTCCTCCTAAGAATCAAGTTTGATTGGTCTTAGGCACCATCTAAGGATGAATCCAAAGGACTCTATTCCCACCAATCAGATTGAGATCTAATTTCACAAAGAGTTGTGATTGGTTGGGAAGAAGAGGAGTTGGATCATGCATAGTCTATAAATAAGACCTTGCGCTCAACCCAAAGAGCAATGAAATTCTCCATGCCCCAAGGCTATTTCTCTCCCCCTCCTCCATGCCAAGTCCATCATCTCCCTCTCCTCTCCATGTCCAAAGTAGTTTGGGATTTCAGTTGGTGCGATCTAGACGAGAAAAAGACGACAGAAAGCTAGAAGGCTGCGCTGGTGCAAAGGACAACTGCTGATCTTCGAAAGGTATTTTGAAGATCCTCCAAATTAGATTCAAATCTAATTTTTGGAGACATGATAGAGAAGAAGAGGATCTCTAGATCCAATCCAAGTGGATACTGATAGAGGCCAGACACTTGTGTGGCTAGATCTAGAACCTTCCGCAGCTTATAGGATCATCAATGGGTAATAGGATTACCCTACATTAAGGTAAATTAAATTTGATTTAATTTATCATGATTCTATGTTAATTATTAGAATAATAAAGATTAGATCTGAAATATCCTAGATCTGATTTGGATCAAAGAGAAAAAAATTTGAAATATATCTCTTGATCCGATCAGATTTGAACCAACCTGATCCAAAAAATTAGGATTTTTCTTCAAAAGATAGGCCAAATTAGAAAAAATTCAAAGAAGATTGAATGTTCTTTAATTAATTTTATAATAGTAAGTACTAGTACCTCGAAGACATGCCTCACTTATGCTCTATTAAACATTAATGATCCTTTTAAAAATTGCTCAGATAAAATTCAAAACTCTAGAACTAAAAGGTATCTAAAACTAAATATTTTCTTTACTTGAGGATGAGCAAAGATTAAATTGGCGGGTGTGATAAGTATCACAAAAATACCAATAAAAGTATTAATTTATAAAATAATTTTTTTAGTTTTAAAAATTAATACTTTTTATATTTTATAGATAAATGATTGTCAATGAAAAGAGCTTAATTTTTTAATTAAAATAAAAAAAATTTAAAATGAATCGGATATAAATTAGATCTAGAATGGAGGTTCAAATAAAAAAGAAAATAATAATAATAAAATAAAAAGAAAACTAGCCTAGCCAGTTTGCCTAGCTTGGCTCGATCCGTCTGATAGAGTGCGGCCTAATGTCTGCATCCCACTCGCTCATCAATGCCCGCCAACACGACTCAGCCCACTCCCCTCAGCATCTGACATCACCCTAACGTTAGATTACATGCGATCTATGGTGGACTATGATAGTCTTCGGCTTAGCATGGACCCTTAATGGGTCCACCGCAAGAATACGTGGCGCATGGGGCTTTTTGGTAATTTCAGCTGGCATGGCAGGCAACGATTGGGCACGATCTTCAGTGGAGTCGGTCTATGGGTGGTTCACAAGCTGATTTATGCACCATCCAATGGCTACACTCATTCCCGATCCAGATCCGATAGTCAGGAACTACACCAACTTGATTCAGGCTTCTCCTCTCCTCTTTGCACCATCCAATGGCCAGATCTCTTCCCTCTGCGTGATCCAACGATCATGTTTTATGCCAATTTGAAGGACTCTAAACGTTTGATTTTGGCACGATCTGATAGCACTAATTCACCTAATTTTTTGATTGGATGGCCATCATTAATTCTGATCAGATCCAATGCTGATCAATGGATTTTTGGGGCGATTTCGGAGCATTAGATCATAATTTGATAGTTGTGGCACTGTGGCAATCCAGGCAATAGTAGACGGCATTCTTTTTGATCAATTTATGAATTGAAATCCGACTTTTACTCAAATTCCTTATGGAAGCTCTCTCTCCTCTCTATTTAAGAACCCCTAGCCAAAAGAAAAGAATTATCTTTAATCAAAGAGAGGGTAAGGTAAAAGATGGTAACCATGCTTGGGCTGAGGATGCTTTGAAGTAACCGATGCTAAGAAGAAGAGCTATCTCTTATGCTATCTTCATGCCAATACCAATCTGAGATTAAGATTAGATTCAAAGAGGAAGAAGAAGGAGATATGGGCATGCTCTGAAGAGTACGAAGGAAGAGGAGTCCAACCATCTTTCCAACAAGGCTATGCAGATTCACTTTAACCCTTTGTTATAGCATTTTTTTTTTCTCTTTTTAATTTCTTGTATTTAATTTCTAAATTTTAATTTTAATACAAAATTTATTTTATGTTCTTTAAATTTTGGTATTTTACTTTTCATTGCAAATTTATTTTTATTGCAAGTAGATGCTAAGATCTAAATAGTAGATCTTAGTACTAAGTTTATCTTTCTACATTGTTAATTTCTGCCTTCTTTATGGATTTGACTTGACTTGCTACTTTCTATGTATTTTTAATTATTTAAGAAGTCAGAATTTAATTGATAAATATAGTGTCTTAATGACAACATCGCACTATATCAAAGCTTACAGTAGCCATTGGAAGCAAAAACTAGCCGTTTGAGTTTTGGAGAAAACTAGCTGTTATAGCTGATCCCGTGCCTGGGGTTGACTCTAATTTCTTAAGGTTCAACTCGAGTGGCTCATGAGTCAACTCATCAACCTCAAGAGTTGACTCACCCTCAGGTCTAAAAGGTTTTGTATTCTATCTTTTTCTAAAAGAGTCGGCTCGCTACTTGCATGAGTCAACTCGAGCTATTGGGGTCAACCCGAAATCTTCTAGGATCGACTCTAATTAGGAATCCTAAAATTATAGTTCTCTATCTTCTTTAGGAGAGTCGACTCCTATTATTCATGAGTTGACTCGAGTGCGTACTGGGATTGCTCTTGCATGCCAAAGTCAACTTCTCTTTCTTGAGATCGACTCCTAGACTTTCTGAAACATAAAAACTCTTAGTTTTATGTCTATTTCAGTCTAGGGGTCAACTCCTAGCCTTTTAGGGTCGACTTTACTAAGTTAGAACCTTGAAAATTTCTTTTTAAATTTCTTTGACTTAGCTTTATTTAAGGAGAACCCTTTCATGGATAAATTCTTCAATTTAAATATCTAGAAATACCTATATTCATCCTTGAAACACATGTTTAGACTCATAATTATTCAATATTTTATAATCATCAAAATCAATCATAAGATCAACAATCTTCATCTTTTTGATGATGACAAAACTTTGAGCATGTGCACAAATAAATATAATATATTTCAATTAACTTTTCAATATGAATCATAAAGTAATAAACCAAACACATGTGAACATATACTTCATGATTGGTTCAATTAACCCTTAAATTCAGATTTAATGCATTTGATACCAAGTTTCATACAAGTACATAGGCTTATTTTATATGATTACCTTAGGTAAACTAATGAGCATTTTAAGCATTTCAATCATGTCATCAAAATCAAGTATATACAAATCATACCTCTCCTCTTTTTGACAGCATCAAAAACATAAGAGAAAGAGTAAATATCATCAAAATCAAGTCAAAACTTGATTTAAATTCAGAAAAATTGTATCAAATATAGTTTGTATGATGAAATATACTCAAAAATATTTATTTTCTTTCAAAATTAACTTAAATTAAAATTTCATAATTTCTTCTTTCTTTTGGTCTATATAAATTAAAAAGAAACATATCTCCCCTTTTGAATAAAATTCATGCATCAAATAGATTTTCAAATTCAATTATAAAATTTCTTTGAACTTCAAAGGTTCCACAAGAATGGAGCTTTTTAAAGCAAAGAATTTGGAATATCAAAGCCAAGCATAAGATCTATCTCAAAATTTATCTCTTCCTTTTTTTAATAAGATATATCAATCAATTAAATTCAGAATATGGATATGTTTATCTCAAATGATAACATACAAAGAATGTATCAGAGTGAAATAACTTTAAACAAAATAGTCTTTTCGTTTTGCTAAGATATAAAGCAAGGATGTATAGGGCAAAATTAAGTTGTTTGATACTAAATATGAAAATGATCAATTTTATACCAATTATTTTCAAAATCAAATAAAATATGCTTGAAAACTTTTCTTGATACTATTTAATTACCAAAAATAATTATGCAATAAAATCAGGCAAAGTATTAATAATTTCTCAAAATAAATTAAATGATCAAAACCACAAGAATGTTCAAAATAGATCAAAATAAGTGATGGACAAATGGTCATCAATAGGTTCTCTTTTAAGAATAATAATGAATTTTCAAAAATAAATTAGAAATAATTTCTTCAAAATAAATCAAATGATGAAGTCAACAAGAGCGAACAAATAGATCAAAATAAATGAAGTACAAATGAACACCAATGATTTCTATTTTTATTAAGTTCTAAAAAGATTTTGCTTTTAATATTTTAATAATATTTTCTCCTTCTATTTTTCATAATTAATGTCCAAAAATTTATTTTTCTTAATTATGTTGATTTCTTCCCATATTTTTTAAATAAAAAATGTTAGATAATTTAATTTTCATAATTCTCCACCTTTTTCTTCCAAATTATGTATAATTAGTTAATATTATAAGAATGAAATTTACATTTTTCTCCCCTTTGTTTCATAAGTAAAGTCTATATTCAATTAAGCAAACAAACATTAAGCAAACTAAATTTTAACTTCAATCAAACCAAACATTCACATAATCATAAACTTCACACAATTGATTTTTTATAAAAAATCAATTTTCATTGATTTCCAAAAAGTTTAATTACAAAGTGTTTACAATATGAAGAACATATAAAATATATAAAAGCTATACGTCCACATACATCACTATGTATGAGACTTAGAACTTTATCAGCTCCATCTTTTTCAATAAAAGGTGACTTTGTCATCTTTCTAAGAAGACAAAACTCACAGGTTATCAATGATTCACAATCATTAATGTCAAGGTTTTTCACTCAAGCTAACCTATTTATCCTATTCTTATCAAAATGACTAAACCTATAATGCCAAATGTAGATATCCATGACATAATCTAACTTGAGTGTTTATTAAATATGTACATTATACTTAACAGACTGTGTTAATATTAAATGTCATATTTTTATTGCCCATGTATTATTGTTACATTATTCACAATAATTTCATAATAATCTTCTTTATTGATAAATGATAATCATCTCTGGCTAAAAGATTAATAGAGATCATATTTATCATAAACGATGGACAATAGTGACAATCACTCAAAATGGCATATTTTAAAAATAAGCTTGATAATTTCTAAAGCTAGGATTGGAACAGGACTTTCTTCTCTATCTTTCAGGAATCTCTCATTATTTTTAAATATTTCATTTATCTAAAGTTCTTGCAATGAATTGCATAAGACCACCGATATCTAATACCCAGGTAGTAGAATTACATATAAAGAAATTTTAAGATATTATCATATAACATTCTTGATAAGTAACCCTTGCTCCTTTCTCTTATTCAGTCTATTATGGTCAAGGAAAGTAAGACAATTTTTCTTTCTATGATCCTGCTTCTAACAGTAAAAGCACTATGCCTTATTTAGGTCAATATTGGACTAATTATTTTGACTGAACTTAGAAGCTCCAATACGAACCCATTCATACTGCTGAACCAATTCAACTTTTGATACTAATTATCAAAGTTGGATCCCATAAGTCATCACTGTCTAATAGTTATTGGAGTAATTAGGGTTTAGCCTTAATTTGATAAAAGAGAATAATGGCCTAATGTATATGAATTATTTTAGAATAATGGCCTAATGTATATGAATTATTTTAAGCCTAAAGACTTGAACTTTAGTCTAAAAGTTCTTCCACTATTTTATTTGAATTGGTAGCCTCTACCTCCAATTCAAAAAATTACTTTAATTTTTTAGTAGGTACTAGAATCCACGTAGATTACATACTAGCCCGACTTTGATCGACCAATCCATGTGCATCTACGGATAGGTTCATTAACAAATTATTTTTTTAAATAACTTTTAGTAATTTAATTTTATCCTAAAAATCTAATCAGTAGGCTTTGGCCTCCACTGTAAGGATCTGGTTAGATCCAATCATTAATATGACCATACTTGGTGCATCTAACCAACGAATAATTAAGCCTAACTTTGATTGATCAACCTAACCACCATTAGAGAGACACATCCAAGTCGTCATATGATGAATGATAATTTCATTAGTCAACAAGCACCAGACCTATGGGCCTCCAATGATTATTAAGTTAATGGACCCATTATCAAACATTTTGATGGAAGGCTATGACTCAGTTATCTCCATAACTTTTTCATTTTAAGGATCTAATAATTTTATAGAATTTAAATTTATTTATGATTTAAAGATACAAAAGACATGGATCAATTTGCTTTCACTGACTTCACCAAGTCAAGTCCTCCCACTAACTTCTCAAGTCTTTGATAAGGACTAGGATCAATATCGATCTATAGGCACCTAAGTCAGTCTCACTGAATAAAATCAGTCTCATTGATTTTCTATGTGACATGGGTTAGCATGAATCAATAAACAACCTAATCAAAAGCTGATTAACCATATTGACCAGATAAGTGAGATCGATGGAAGAGTCTACCAAGGCTTGCCTTAGACACCATAAAAAATGGCTAGGTAAGTGGGCTGCCAATTAAAAACCATCAATCTGGGAATGCCAGACTTACCTTAGATATTAATTAATTTGTCAGTTTTGATTTGGTTTGCCTAAAGACTCGGGCTCAGCCACTAAGCCACGATCATGGTCCATTTGTTAGATATATGGACTTTGATCAACTAGAACTATTGAATTGACCTATAAAAAAAATGATCTAATCTTAATTAACTATTAATTAGGTTTGATCAATTTCTTAACTTAGTTCATTTTTAATCTAACCCTAGGTCTAACCCAGTTAATGACCTGATCAAAGCTAACAAATTATCCTTTAACCCATGTTTTATGAAATCATCTTAGGATCTTTAAATCACAAAACTAGATCCTAAACAATCACTTAATTCTTAATTATGTTCAAGACTTATAGGTTTGGATTTATGGAATCTCAGAACTAATTTTTGATTTGATCATTTAAAATATTTTTAAATTATAAATAGTTTACATTGAATCATATTCAAGACATGATTTTAGATCTAATTTGTTTTAATATTTCGATCATGTCCTAGGATTTCGAATCTAGGATTTTATAGAAAGTAAGTTTATAATTTAAATTCTATAAAACTTATATATCATATATATGCAAACTAAATTCAAAAAAAAAGCTACATATCAACATATGTAACATGAAGATCTAGATCAAAATATGAAACATATCATATAGATCTCATCTAAATGATCAAAATTAGACCATAAATTATTTAATTTTAGATTTAATTTCTTTTTAAAAAATTATAAATTATTTTATTTAATATATTTATAATTTAGATTATTTAGGTCAGTACATACTAGGATAATCTCTTCACTGTAAGAGATAAATCTTACAGCAGGACAACCTTATAGTAGTATGTACGATCTTTAGAGTTTTATTTTTATATTTATTTTAATACAAACATGATCATATTATAAAAAAATCTAGATGCTCTAATACTACTATTAAAAAATATGCAGGATTTCATGCTTGAATTTTAAATTTTTTTTCAAATAAATTATAGCGGAAGATGTAGATTAAACTATTTAATCTACAAAAGCATGTAATCAAATTACTAAATCCTACATCTAGGACTTATAATATATCATAATGAATACATAAATCTAAAAATAAAAGTACTTTGATATTGACTAGATCAATATCCTAGATCTAGAATAGTTCTAGATCAAACCGTAGATCACATCTAGATGAGAGAAGAGATCAAATCTCTTACCTTTGTGTAGGTCGAGAACTATTAGAAAATATATCCCAAAGCTAATTATTAGCCTATTGATGATTGAGCTTATTATAATTATAATTAATTTATTAATAAATAAAATATATTTTTGATATTTTTTTATCATAAAAGTATTCATCTTCTAACAAACTCTATTATTGTAATGAAGTCCTTAGGACTATTTAGCTTCAATAAAGAGAGAATTTATCGATTGGTCCTTAAATTTGTTCATGATCAAATGATAAGCTGTTAATTAGGACAACAGCATCTATCGAGCATAGATCACCGTATGCCATTTAGATTGATAGTCCTCTTAACTAAGAAGTGTGGAGATACTAGTATGGCATATAGATGAGATATATGGATACATCATCATTGAATATGACCAACTTCAGAGCATTCTACCATCAAGAATATCTCTGATGGGATATAGGTATAAGTATCCCTTAGATTTGAGATCACCTCAGTGACTTGCAAGCAACTCACTATGC
Source organism: Cocos nucifera (assembly GCA_006176705.1). NCBI lineage: Eukaryota > Viridiplantae > Streptophyta > Magnoliopsida > Arecales > Arecaceae > Cocos > Cocos nucifera. The sequence continues at coordinate 238,765 of QRFJ01000398.1, read as the reverse complement.
TTTGGTATCGAACTAACTAAATTTTTAATTCAATAATGAAAGGCTTCTAGGCATAATCAAGTACTTACAAAGTCAGAGTATGATCAAGATGGAATTGACCACTTCAAGAGTTGAAGAAGAATGTATCATTGTATTTCAATATAGCAAAATCTTGGCTGGGATAATCCATCAGATGGATTTGATATTTTGAAATACAATGTGGATAACTTGATCAGAGTTGACAGTTGAACTCTAAGGTATCCTATGCGTATTTTGGTCAAGGGGATGAATTATATGAAAACTATATCTGCATGGGTTCTAAGGATGTTGTTCTACACATTCGACCTATTCGACCATTGGGTACCATTGCTAAATGGTTACTTTAATTGATACAGAAATTTATTTTTATGCTACCAACTTAGGTTTGGATCCATGAGGTCACACACATTAGAGCTTACAATTCGATCGGATAGTTGATCAATGATTAAGAATTATTCTAGGGTTAAACGATTAATACGATTGATGTTTAACCTAGTGCAAGTGTTGCAGGAGGATTGACTAGCAATTTGATTGCTAATTAACTTAATTTGATTAAGCCAAAGGATTGAGATTAAGTATAATTAAATATAATTTAATTAGATTTAGTTTGGACTTGATTGGATCAAGTTCAATTAGCTTATTGGATAAGCCAAGTGCAAAAAAAAACTAGTCCTAGTTCAACTAGGACTTAGGTCAACCCAATTTTTTAATTTGATTAGAAAATTAAATTAAAATTAAATATAATTTAATCTAATTTAATTAAATTTTTAATTAGATTAGAATTTAATATAATTTGATTGATTTAGTTTTAATTTAATTTGATTTGAGAAACTATGTTTGACCAAGTCATAGATGGAATCCTAGTGAGACTAGGATTACACCTTGTGCCACCTTAGCCCTCCATGCCCCCCATGCCTATTTTTTTAAATTTTTTTATGGAAATTCTCTTTCCCCTGATCTTTATGCATGCCTCCTCTCTCCCTCTCTTTCTCATATAGTAATTTGGTAGTTGACCAAGTCAAAAAGAGAAGTAAGTTTTGATCTAGGATTCTATGAGATAGAATCCTTATAAACTAAAACACCTCCTTCTAATTGTGCTGCCCACACCTTCTTTATTTTCTTTAAATTTTATGGTAAAATAAGAAGTTTTTGTGTGCCCCTATTGCTAGTCCACAGCAAGAAATAAGGTGGGGGCTTCCAAGAGTTGGGCGCCCCAACAACCTACCATATTATATCCTTTCCTTGTCTGAGTTTTTGACTAAACTTGAACTCTGCATATCTTTTTATTTAAGATGAATTTTTGAATAAATTTTTATAGAATATAAAACATTAAGAGAGCTTTAAAGTGTGTAAAAATTAGGGAGAGATAACCTCTAGGCATTGGATTTCAATAGACACAAAACTAAGTATCTAGGTGAGAGCAAAGAGAAGAAGAAGAGGGTCTTCTTCTAGGGTTGCTGTGTTCATCTCTTTTTTTCCTTCTTCCTTGGATTTTTTGAGAGAGTCTCACATCTAAAACCTCCTCTCTACCTTCTCCTCTTTGGAAGAGTCTAAATCTAGAAGAAGGAGGCATTTGATCTACCATCAAAGAAAGATCAGCACAGTACTAGCATACTGTGCTGATTTTCTGTATCAGGATTTCTGATCGTGCTCATAGGCTCGTGTAGATGACTTCTAGAGGCTGGATGCATGTGTGAATTTTGATATCATTCTCAAGCTCAGATCAACAAGTTAGAACATCTAACTTGCACAGGTAATAGATCTGATATATTTATTTTATAGCTGTATTAGATGTAGTATTGTAGCATGTTGATGAGATCAACATGTTAATCTTTTTTTTTATATTTTTTAATTTTTAATTTAATAGCATACCTTGATCATGTAATAAATCTTAGATCTAGGATGTTTTCATGTTTATTTCAATAAATATTTAATTTATTTAAGTCTTCCATTGCATGATCTTGAAAAAATTTCAAGATCTATGCATGAAATCCTAGATCTGGTTCTTTCAAAAATATCATGATTGAGTCCCATTGTTGTCCTTATTGCTCAGAGCCACACATGCATCTAGTCTCTATAGATAGTCCACACAAGTCTGCAATATAGATCAGAGGTTCGTCAAATAAAGATCCGCTCAAAGTGCTAGCTTCTTGCGGATCCCTCCTGATGGTTAATCAAATAGGTATTCTTCAGATCTCTTGGACCCACCAAGAGATGAAGAATACATGGAGGATTAAGGAAGAAATCCAACTCTTAGATCTTTCAAAAATTAAAAAATAAAATATATAAAAACTGTCCTAAGAGAAGATAAATCTTCTCTTTCAGCACATCAACCTTTGATGTCTTGAATGCATCCCCATGCCAGGATAAGAGGAGACCTTCTCCTCAATTATTTTCCATGATCTATAGGCCTCTCTCTCTCTAATTTTACTGATGGTAAAAACCTCACTAAAGATGGAGAAAAAAGGTTCTCAAAGAAACCCTAAGAGAAGACATTCTTCTCTTCTTCTTCTCTCATCAGGACAAGATCAAATCAAGTCCAAATCAAATCACCATGCCCCAACTCTTTGGAGCATTGATCCACCATGCCCTCTACCTCTCTCTCTCAGACTTTTATCACATAAAAATTATATAAAATTAGAAAGAAAAAAGCTTGAAAAAAAACTATAAGAGAAGATAATCTTCTCTTACCTTTATCTCTACAAGACATCAACTTTTGATGTCTTAATTGAAGATTCTCCTCCAAGAAACTTGGCCCCTTAATTTCCCATGCCTCCTCCTCTTATTCCTCTTGAATTTTCATAGAGAAACCCAGGGATATCATGTACACACGAAAAAAAAAATAGGAGGCGGCCTATTTATTAGGAAGACTAGGTCAAAACCTAGTCTTCCAAGGAGTCTTGGTGGCGTCCAAGAGTTGGACGCCACCCTCCTTTATTTTTGGTATGGACAACCTGAAGCCAATGATCAAAGGAAGGAAAAACCATGAAAAATCCCTAGAATATAGGTACATAAAAAAATAAATGCCTTGGGAAGCATGGCTCAAATAGGGAGGAGGTGTTTTGTTTAATTGGGACTCTATCAAATAGAGTCCATATCAAATCCAATTTGAAAATTTGAACAAGTCAAATTTTATTCCCAAAACCAGAATATGGGGCATGGAGAAACTCTTCTTAGGTGTGGAAATATTCACATAAATTTCTAGAATTAAATATAGGGCATGGAGATGTTTGGTGCAAGGGTGAAGGGAGGAGTCCTAGTCTAACTAGGACTCTCCTATTTTGACTAGATCAAGATCTTTTGAATCCAAATTAAATTTAATTTTAGTTAACCTAATTAATAGATAATTCTAATATAATTAGAAGTCTAATTAAATTAGATTTAAATTATATTTAAATCTAATTTAATTTTTAATCATATTAGAAATTAGGTGTACTCAAATTCTAATCTAATAAGGACTTATTTTTTCTTGCAATTGACTTATCCAATAAACTAATTGGATCTAACCCAATTAAGTCTAAATTAATTTTAATTAAATTTAATTTAATTAGACTTGATCTCAGCCTGATTATTCAATCAAATTGAGCTAATTAGTAATTCAATTGCTAATCGATCATCCTACAATACTTGCATTAGGTCAAACATCAATCGTATTGATAGTTTGATATTAGAATAATTCTCAATCATTGATCAACCATCTAATCAGGTTACAACCTCTAATCTATGTGACCCCATAGGTTTGAACCTAAGCTGGTAGGATAGGAATCAATTCTTGTACCAATCGAAGTGACCATCTAGTAATGGTTCCCGATGTTCGAATAGGTCGAATGTATGCAAAGCAACATTCTTAGAAATCTGGCTTATGGTTATCATATAATTCATTCTTTTGATCAATAATGCTCAAGATGACTTTAAATTAGCTGTCGACACACATACAAGTCATTTATATTATGTTTCAAAGTTTGCAAATCCCATGACTCCTTATGAGGATTATTCAGGCCTAGGTTTTGCCAAATTAAAATACAGTGAGATATTCTCTTTCTAAAGTTAATTAGGAGTGATCAATCCCATCTTGACTTACACACCACCTTCACAAGTACTTGACTATATCCAAAAACCTTTCAAACCTATATTAGAAATACAGACAGTCCGACACCAAAGTACAGTGAGTTGCTTGCAAGTCACCATGATGATCTTAGGTCGAAGGGATACATATATCCATTGACCTTACTAGCTACTCTTGATAATAGAGTGCTACATTGATCACGTTTAGTGTAGATATACTCCTACATCCCACTTGGATGTCATACCAGTATCTTCACACCACTTGATTACGAGGACAACCAATGCATATGGCATATAGAGACCTACACTCGATAAGTTATCATCCTTGTTAATAACTTATCATTTATTCATGAACAGTTTAAGAATCATCTGATAAATTCTTTTTTATCGATTGATTATGGTTTTAAGGACTTTATCATAATTTAGAAGTTCATTTAAGGAAGATGAAACTTTTATGATGAACCAACTAAATAACTATTATTATTAGATAATTCATATACATGTTCCAATCATCTACAACTTAGATGATTGGCTTTAGAAAATATTTTCCAACATCTGACTCATCTTGTTCTAAAAAATTAGGATTCCTGTAAAAATAATATCTTTGATTGCTCTCATGACAGGAGCACATCACTCTCTAATGATGTGATACATGAATGTAATTGCTCTTAAGAGCTCGGCTATCTTCAGGGTCGGCTGATGATGGGAGCTGTTAATTTAGTCTAAAGAAAATTAAGGTTGGAGGAGAATAACTGTAGGATCAACCGTATGAGCTGGGTTCATAATGGAGATATCAAGGATGGTCGGAGTCAGAAACCAAAAGAGTACCGAATTTTTTAATTAAAGTTGCAATGAAGCTGCTTTACTTATTTTGATGAAGTTCGGCCAGTACCTAAGGTCGACCCATAGTTAGGATCGGATGTACTGAGGTTCAATATTCATGGAATGGTTGTCGCTTGTCCTAGACTGAAGATCAGAATTAAGCAAATGATGAGTTTGCTTTACTGGCTTAAGTTCATCTAGCCAAGATTCAGGGTGTACTTAGTTTTCAATTTTTTTAAAAAAACATATGTAGCGAAAGACTTTAGATTAAACTATTTAATCTAAATATACATTACATATAATCTACAAACACTCTATTATAGGACCTATAATATGATATCATGCATATAAAATCTAAAATATAAAAGGAATATGAGATCATATCTCATACCAAAACCTGAAGCAAACATCGTAGCTTTGTAGATCTTATTTGTTGCTTTAGCCGCACACATGAATGGTCTCTAAGGGTATCCATGTGAAGCCTGATCCGTCAGCTCCCAAAGTACTAGCTTCTTATGAAGACTATGATAATGGCTAAACAAGGAAAGAAGATGATAGAATTGATACACAAGAGAATAGCCTTATGTTATGTCTCTCACAAAATCCTAGCCAACTCCCCAACAAAAGAATGATTTTCTCTGAATCTCACATCCTAGAAGCCCACCCCAAAAGCCTCATGCCTTAGAGAAATCTCTCAGATTTCTCATGCCCAAAAGCTCACAAAATTCTATGTTTTTATCTCACAAAGGGCAGAATATATAGGGGGCTGGGCGGCATAGAGTTGAAGATTGGAACGAAGTCCAATTCAAAAACCTTTTGAATTAAAACTTTTCTAGCCCAAACTCTATCCATAAGGGGCAGCAAGAGTGGTGATTGGCATCCAGAAATCTCACACACAACCTATTTGTGTGTTGAGAATCAGGAGGGATTTTAGGGTTAGGCATAAAGGAGGATGCAGTCCTAAATTTGACTCTAGATTTTTCTCCAATTTGGTTCAAATCAAACCATCTTTGATCAAACCCAAATATATGAGTTAACTTAATCTTATTAGGCTTTTAATCTTTTGATTAAATCAAGGATTAATTGAGTCTAAGATCTGACCACATCAGGATCTCATCTTTCTTAGCAATTAGGTCATTCAATAACCTAATTGGGTTAGACCTAATTGAATCTAATTCAATTAGTCTTAGTCTAATCCTTATAACTCAATCAAATTGAATCAATTAATAATTAAATTATTAATTAATCTTTTCTTAATTTATTATATTAGGTTAATCATCAATCATTTTGATAATTATATTCTTTAATGATTCTTAATCATGGACTAGCCACCTGACGGGATCGAAACTTCTAGTATGTATAACCCCATAGGTTTGAATACTAAGTCAGTAGCCTAGGAACTAATTTTCTTGTTAGATATATGTGCCCTAGAAGCCAGAATTGGCTGACACTTGTAATACACTTCTAGGGGCAAAATTGTAATTTTGACTATAATTAATGAAATGGGTTATTTTCTATCACACATGTGTATTTAGTGTCTGTGATACATCCTTTGAGTTAATGGTAATGATAATTCATATTTTCAAGAGTTGAAAATTTAAGACATGAATAATCATTATTAACTCATAAATAGCTCCCGACCATAGGATCATCACGAGGATGGTGATTGATCCGGAAGGTTGGTGTACGATCGCTTCTCTTTAGTAGATGAGTCTTGAGTCTACGGTGTGGAGACACCGGAGCGAGAGTACAGGTACTCGTTAGAGAACGAGGGCACTGAGCGTGACCACCTCGAGTAGTCATTAGGGAGTCTACCTTCTCGTCAATGACTGACTCGATGCTGCAGTAGTGTGTCTGGTTCTTTGACCTGAGATGCATCGGCAGTTCACCTTGAGGGTGTTATAGTTTGACTACACCATTACTCGGTCTCCTAGCCATATGGAACCCTGAGGTGTATGTTGGCTATGCATGTTCATTGTAGGAACTGGATTGCATCAAGATGGGATCTATCTACCTCGGTGGTAGAGGAGTAGCCCTATGATGATCATGAGAATCAAGTCCTGAAGCCCATGGCCATGGCAGAGTGAAATAATAGAAAGAGTTTCTATTTAGATTTTCACATTGGACTCGAATCGAATGATTACATCATATGACAGAGACTAGGGTTTGACGAGTTCACCTTAACCCTAATCTGATCGGGGCTCAAGATAGAAGAACTGAATCACACAGGTAGCTGCACCAAGAGGTTCGCATTCAGCTCTGATGGGTTGCCACCATATACTGCTAGGTGTCACTGGTGGATTTTGGGAGCAATTAGAATGATTTAGATGATCGATCATTCTAGCTGTTCGAATCAGAAGAGTTCTGATCCATCGAAAGGAGTTTCGATGATGTCGATGATAGAGATCATGACATATCCCATTACCATACAGAACTGAACCTAACTGGGTCACACAAACAAGGGTTTGAATCTGGTGATCATCAATTGAACTAATCTAGTTCAATTGATCTGAATGAGATTCAATTAGGTTCAAGGAAATCGTGCTAGCACTCGATTGAACCTAACGTTCTTCTTTTGCTATCATAAATAAGTCGTCCTGTCTGAGCCAAAGGAGTTTGTGCTCAAACAGAAGTCTTCTTATGGTCTGACTGGAGGTTGTCCAAGTCAGAATAGGTTGTCTTATTTGTAAGACATTACCTGCCAATTTTTGGTCACCTGCCATTTCTTGTTCTTTGACTTTGGTCAAAAGTCTACCTTTGACTGGTCAAACGTTGACCATTGACCCTTTGACTTTTGACCACATGTCATGCACCTATTGGAGAGCTGGTGGGGGCTTGTCCCCCTGCCAGAACCTGGCAAGGAGATGGGCGCACGCCAAGGGAGGCGTGAGCCCAAGTAAGGAGGCGCCTAGGAGTCCTTGTTGGGACAAGGACTCCATCTCCCTTTAGGATTCCAATGAGAGTTCTTCTAAGAATCCAGTTTGACTGGTCCAAGGCACTCTCCAAGTAGGAATCCAGGGGACTCTAATCCCACCAATCAGATTTAGATCTGATTTCACAAAGGGTTGTGATTGGTTGGGAGGAAGATGACTTGGATCACGCTTAGTCTATATAAGAGACCCAGCGCCCAAGTGAAAAAATAATGAAGAAATAATCAAGAAGCAATCTTCCCACGCCCCAAGGCTGCCTCTCTCCCCTTTCTCCACGCCATACTCTCTTCTCCCCTTGCTCTCCACGTCCAAAAGTGTTTTGGATTTGGATTGGTGCGATTTAGATCAAGAAAAGGAGATCAAAAGCAAGAAGGCTGCGCTGCTGCGAAGAACGACTGCAGATCTTCAAAAGGAGTTTTGAAGATCCTCCAGATCAGATCCAGATCTGATTTTTGGAGGCGTGATAGAGAAGAAGAGGATCTCCAGATCCAGCCCGAGTGGATACCGGTAGAGGCCAGGCGCTTGCGTGGCTTGATCCAGAACCTTCCGCTGCAAACAGGATCATCAACAGGGTAATAGGATTACCCTATTCAGGTAAATTGAATGTGATTTAATTTATCCTTTTCATTTAATTTTTATTAAATAAATAAGAATCAGATCTGAAGCATCCCTGATCTGATACAGATCTAAGAGAAAAAATTTTTGAAATATATCTCTTGATCTGATCAGATCTGAACGAACCTGGTCAGGGAAATCAGGATTTCCCTTCAAGTGGTATCAGAGCCATGGTTCTAAAAATAGTTTAGATCTGATTTTTAATTTTATTTTAATTAAAAATAACGTGATTTCAGATGTCACATGAGATGTGATCAGATCTGAAATCAGGAAAATTAAAATTAAATGATTTGGATCTAAGAACATGAAGATATGCATGACTAGTTCTAGTATAGAATAGTTCTATAGAATAGTTTTGCATGTCTTTGATTTAATATGATTAAATCATATTTTAGATCTTCTTATTTACTGTTTTCTGATATTATAAGTGTTATAATAACATCTGATAAACAGCAAATAAAAATTATTTAATTTTAAATATCATATGAGATATGATAGATGCATGACTAGACTAGTTGTAGAATAGTTCTACATAATTGTCTAGATTAGAATTTATTTTGATTAGATCAATTTAAATCTAATTTTTCAGATTATTATGTGATAATTTAGATCTGAAAACATGCATGATTATGATACATGAGATGTATGCAAAATATGCCATGGTTAGATCTAAATTTGTATATGAGATATATGATATAGATCTATAACTGTTTTGTAGTATTGAATGTTTATTGAATGTTCCTGATTAAGGCGTTCCCCTTGGCCGTCCGGTCATAAGAACGAAGAAGGGTTTAAAGGCCCTCTCTTCCCATTCGATGGGGTGTTCTTATGATGTGTAGGGGTGCTGCGCGTTCGTCCTTAATCAGAAACCCAAAAACTTACTTTCTGCAAAACCCTAGATCCTGAAACCCTAGGATTTATTGTGCATATTTTGTTTATGAACCCTACTTAATTAAGAATTAAGTTTATGGAATATTAATTAGGTCTAAAATTGAGAATTTCAGATCTAAGACATATTCATAATACTGGGTTCGGGCTTGGGTAGCTCAATTAGGTCTAAGCGGTTGATCAAACCGAATCAAGAGTTGGTTAGATGGGATCAACAATGCTTAAATTGACCAGCCTAATAGGATTAAGTCTGGGTCAAGATCGAGTCACGATCAAGCAAGACCTAATTAGGCTCAGAGGTTAGAGTCTGGATTGTAGGCTAACCCAATTGGTTCTGACTCAACAATTTGGTGTCTAAGGTAAGTTTGGCACAGACGACCGACTGGTTTTTAATTGGAAGCTACTCGACCTGAATGCGTTCTTGTACGAGTTAATGGCATATTCCTTCCACCGGTCTCACTTACCTGGCCATATCTGTTGACACAGTTCTGATCTGAGGTGGTCAATAATCCGAGCTGACCCATGCCACTAGGTTAGTCATAATTGTTATGACTAAGCCAAGTCTAGTTTAATGAGACCTGAATCAATTCTCCCTAAGAAAAGATTAAGTCCGAGGTCTTCCACCATTGTAGACGTGCGGGCCCTTCCCGGGGTTGATTGTTCTCGGCTGGATACAGTGGCTCAGTTGCACCGGGAAGACGCAACCATGTCTATTAGGCATTGGATGCTATGGGCTGGAGGATGAGTTGGGCTCAATATTCCGGATACGGTGAGAGACCCAATTAGGAACCCAGTCTATGCAAATGGTGGGTCTGACTTAACTAAGGAGTGGATCAATATTCCGGATACGGTGAGATTCATGAATTAGAGACCAAGTTTGGGTGCACCATGATTAGAGAATCATTGAACAAGAGTTGTTCACTCATTGGCTAACCCATCACCAATAACTGTTAGGTGAGGTGATGAGTCAGTTGGTGAGACCGCACCACCCACTAGAAATCATCAATCGCGGAGATTTTCGCATCTCTACAGAGGGAGTGTAGGGATCCGAGAAAATAGTGGGAGCTAATTTGTTTAAAAATAAAATCCCTAAACAAATTGGTCAAGTCAAAATTACAGTATCTAACTAGAATCTTTGACTCTCTACAGGAAAATGTCTGCGTCCAACCCACTGGCACGTATCCTAGACACACATAGACTGACTGGACCCAATTATAAAGATTGGCTCAGGAATTACAAAATTGTTTTGGGTTCCGAGAAGTTAACACATGTTTTGGACCAGGACCCTCCCACCTTACCAGCTCGTCCATCCACTGAACAGAGAGCGTCTCTGGAAAAATGGATTGACGAAGACAATAAGGCCAGATACTACATGTTGGGCTCGATGTCTGATGAGCTCCAGCGCCAACATGAAGATATCGGGACTGCTCGCCAAATGTTGGCTCACCTGCAGGAGATGTTTGGTGAACAGAGTCGCGCAGCCAAATATCAAGTCACGAAACGACTTTTTAAGGCTAAGATGCGTGATGGGCAGTCAGTCCAAGATCACTGTCTGACAATGATCAAGGACATGGAAGAGCTTGAGAAGCTCGGTGTGAAGTTGGACTTGGACTTGCAGAATGATATTATTCTGCAATCCTTGACTGATGCATATGGGCAATTCATCATGAATTACCACATGCATAAACTTCAGAAATTCCTTGGCCGAGTTGATGAATATGCTGGTTACCGCTGAGCTTTCTATGAAAGGTTCTAAAGGCTCAGTTCTTGCTATGGAACGGACTTCTTCCAAAAGAAAGTCTTATGGAAAGAAAAAGAAGTCTGTGAAAAAGCAAAAGGTAGAAGGATCAAAGAAGAAGAAGGCAGAACCGAAGAAGAAGGTCGATGGCAAAGGAAAGTGTTTCCATTGCAACAGCGACGGCCATTGGAAGCGGAACTGCCCTACTTACCTGGCCACCCTAAAGAACAAGAAGGAAGGTCCTTCTGGAGGTATGCTCGTTATTGAGTCTAACCTTACGGTTTCTTCTGCATCCAGTTGGGTGCTTGACTCTGGATCTAGTGCTCACCTATGCACTTCTATGCAGGGTCTTGAGGATAGCAGGAGGCTGAGGGATGGAGACATGATCCTACGCGTCGGTAATGGAGCAAGAGTTGCTGCAGTAGCCGTGGGAACATACCCTCTTCGATTACCATCTGGTTTAGACTTAGTTTTGAAAGACTGTTATTTTGTGCCTGCAGCTAGCAGGAATTTGATTTCTGTTTCATGCTTAGCACAAGAAGGTTATGTGATCACCTTCTTTAAGGACCATTGTAACATTCTTTATGAAAGAAATAAAATTGCAAATGGTTTCCTTATTAATGGTCTTTATCAGCTACATATTGATGTACCTGTTCTAACTATCGAGCAAAACGTGAATGCCAAACGACCTAGGGATAGTCCAAACGACAGATATCTATGGCACCTGAGATTAGGTCATATAGCAGAAGATAGGATCAACAAATTGGAGAAAAATGGGCTATTGAGTCCATTGACTTCCGAGTCATATCCAACTTGTGAATCTTGTCTTCAAGGCAAAATGACTAAACTCCCTTTTGTTGGACATGGGGAGAGGGCCACAGATCTCCTTGCCCTAGTACATACTGATGTGTGCGGCCCATTCGATGT
>QRFJ01000398.1:201857-225762 GCA_006176705.1 Cocos nucifera | reverse complement strand
CAACCATGTCTATTAGGCATTGGATGCTATGGGCTGGAGGATGAGTTGGGCTCAATATTTCCGGATACGGTGAGAGACCTCAATTAGGAACCCAGTCTATGCAAATGGTGGGTCTGACTTAACTAAGGAGTGGATCAATATTCCGGATACGGTGAGATTCATGAATTAGAGACCAAGTTTGGGTGCACCATGATTAGAGAATCATTGAACAAGAGTTGTTCACTCATTGGCTAACCCATCACCAATAACTGTTAGGTGAGGTGATGAGTCAGTTGGTGAGACCGCACCACCCACTAGAAATCATTCAATCGTGGAGATTTTCGCATCTCTACAGAGGGAGTGTAGGGATCCGAGAAAATAGTGGGAGCTAATTTGTTTAAAAATAAAATCCCTAAACAAATTGGTCAAGTCAAAATTACAGTATCTAACTAGAATCTTTGACTCTCTACAGGAAAATGTCTGCGTCCAACCCACTGGCACGTATCCTAGACACACATAGACTGACTGGACCCAATTATAAAGATTGGCTCAGGAACTACAAAATTATTTTGGGTTCAGAGAAGTTAACACATGTTTTGGACCAGGACCCTCCCACCTTACCAGCTCGTCCATCCACTGAACAGAGAGCGTCTCTGGAAAAATGGATTGACGAAGACAATAAGGCCAGATACTACATGTTGGGCTCGATGTCTGATGAGCTCCAGCGCCAACATGAAGATATCGGGACTGCTCGCCAAATGTTGGCTCACCTGCAGGAGATGTTTGGTGAACAGAGTCGCGCAGCCAAATATCAAGTCACGAAATGACTTTTTAAGGCTAAGATGCGTGATGGGCAGTCAGTCCAAGATCACTGTCTGACAATGATCAAGGACATGGAAGAGCTTGAGAAGCTCGGTGTGAAGTTGGACTTGGACTTGCAGAATGATATTATTCTGCAATCCTTGACTGATGCATATGGGCAATTCATCATGAATTACCACATGCATAAACTTCAAAATTCCTTGGCCGAGTTAATGAATATGCTGGTTACCGCTGAGCTTTCTATGAAAGGTTCTAAAGGCTCAGTTCTTGCTATGGAACGGACTTCTTCCAAAAGAAAGTCTTATGGAAAGAAAAAGAAGTCTGTGAAAAAGCAAAAGGTGGAAGGATCAAAGAAGAAGAAGGCAGAACCGAAGAAGAAGGTCGATGGCAAAGGAAAGTGTTTCCATTGCAACAGCGACGGCCATTGGAAGCGGAACTGCCCTACTTACCTGGCCACCCTGAAGAACAAGAAGGAAGGTCCTTCTGGAGGTATGCTCGTTATTGAGTCTAACCTTACGGTTTCTTCTGCATCCAGTTGGGTGCTTGACTCTGGTTCTAGTGCTCATCTGTGCACTTCTATGCAGGGTCTTGAGGATAGCAGGAGGCTGAGGGATGGAGACATGATCCTACGCATCGGTAATGGAGCAAGAGTTGCTGCAGTAGCCGTGGGAACATACCCTCTTCGATTACCATCTGGTTTAGACTTAGTTTTAAAAGACTGTTATTATGTGCCTGCAGCTAGCAGGAATTTGATTTCTGTTTCATGCTTAGCACAAGAAGGTTATGTGATCACCTTCTTTAAGGACCATTGTAACATTCTTTATGAAAGAAATAAAATTGCAAATGGTTTCCTTATTAATGGTCTTTATCAGCTACATATTGATGTACCTGTTTTAACTATCGAGCAAAACGTGAATGCCAAACGACCTAGGGATAGTCCAAACGACAGATATCTATGGCACCTGAGATTAGGTCATATAGCAGAAGATAGGATTAACAAATTGGAGAAAAATGGGCTATTGAGTCCATTGACTTTTGAGTCATATCCAACTTGTGAATCTTGTCTTCAAGGCAAAATGACTAAACTCCCTTTTGTTGGACATGGGGAGAGGGCCACAGATCTCCTTGCCCTAGTACATACTGATGTGTGCGGCCCATTTGATGTGCCGGCTAGAGGCAATTTTGTCTACTTCATTACCTTTACCGATGATCTGTCTAGGTATGGGTATGTGTATCTTATGAGACACAAGTCTGAAGCTTTTGAAAAGTTCAAAGAATTCAGACATGAAGTAGAAAAACAAACTGGAAAACCCATTAAGGTTCTTCGATCAGATCGAGGAGGTGAATACTTTAGCCGGGAATTCCTAGACTATCTTAAGGAAAATGGCATAGTCTCTCAATGGACTCCACCAGGAACACCTCAACTCAACGGGGTTTCAGAACGGAGAAATCGGACTCTATTGGATATGGTTCGATCCATGATGAGCTTCACAGACCTCCCTGATTTTCTTTGGGGACATTCATTATTAACTTCAATCTATCTACTGAATAGGGTTCCCTCTAAAACCGTTCCTACCACACCGTATGAGATATGGCACGGTAAGAAACCAAGTCTGAGTCATCTCAGAATTTGGGGTTGTCCGGCTCATGTCAAAAGACAACAAGCGGACAAGTTAGAGTTTAGGTCCTTTAGAGCTCGATTCATAGGATATCCTAAAGAGTCATTAGGATACTATTTCTACATTCCAGAAGACCACAATGTGATTGTGAGTCGACATGCCATATTTCTTGAAAAATAGTTTATTCAAGATAGTGGCATTGGAAAGCAGATTAAGCTTGATGAGAAAGTCTCACAAGCAGAAACGAGCTAAGGACCAAGTGGAACCAAATCAGGTTGAGCCAATAAGAACACTACCTCCTCCACCTCGTAGATCGGAAAGAGTTTCCCGTCCCCCTGAAAGATACTTAGGTATTATTTCAGAGGATGTAGAGGAAATGTTCCTCATAGGTAATGGTGCTCATGGTGATGATCCCAAAACCTACAACGAGGCGATATCAGATATCGACTCCGAGAAATGGCTTGAGGCAATGAAGTCAGAGAGATTGACTCGATGCACTCAAACCAAGTCTGGACCTTGGTAGATCCACCAGAAGGTATAGTACCTATTGGGTGTAAATGGATCTTCAAGAGAAAGATTGGTGCAGATGGGAATGTGGAGACATTCAAGGCTAGACTGGTGGCAAAAGGTTATAGTCAACGTGAAGGCATTGACTATCAGGATACCTTTTCCCCAGTAGCTATGCTAAAATCCATCCGCACATTGCTTGCTGTTGCAGCCTATTTCGATTATGAAATATGGCAAATGGACGTGAAAACGGCATTCCTAAATGGATATCTTGAGGAAGATATCTATATGGAACAGCCGCTAGGTTTCACATCCAGTGATACTGATCACAAGGTTTGCAAGCTGCAAAGGTCCATATATGGACTTAAGCAAGCATCTCGGAGCTGGAACACTCGTTTCAATGATGTGATCAAAAAGTTTGGTTTCATCAAAAATGAAGAGGAACCATGTGTTTTCAAAAGGGTCAGTGGGAGCGCTGTTGTCTTCCTCGTATTGTACGTGGATGACATCCTCCTTATTGGGAATGATATTCCCATGTTGACATCAGTCAAGATGTGGTTGTCCAAGGAATTCTCCATGAAAGACCTAGGTGAAGCATCCTTTATTCTAGGAATTAAGGTCTATAGGGATAGACCGAATAGGATGCTAGGACTTTCACAGAAGATGTACATAGAGGAAGTACTAAAGAGGTTTAGTATGGAAAACTCTAAGAGGGGATTAATACCCTTCAGACATGGTATTCATCTTTCCAAGAAGATGTGCCCCAGCACACCTGAGGAAATAGAACGCATGAGCAAGATCCCTTATGCTTCTGCAATAGGGAGCCTCATGTATGCCATGCTATGTACACGACCTGATATAGCCCATGCTGTGAGTGTCACAAGCAGATATCAGTCAAATCCAGGTGAAGAACACTGGACTTCTGTGAAATGTATCCTTAAGTACTTGAGAAGAACTAAGGATATGATGTTGGTCTTTGGTAATGGAGAACTCCAAGTTCAGGGATACACAGACTCGGACTTCATGTCGATGTCATCGATATAGTCAGCTGGAAGAGTTCCAAGCAAACTGTGATAGCAGATTCCACCATGGAAGCAGAATATATAGCTGCATCAGAGGCTGCAAAGGAAGCATTCTGGTACAAGAAGTTTGCTGCAGAAATTGGAGTAATGCCATCAGATGCCATTCCTCTTTACTGCGACAACAATGGCGCCATAGCCCTTGCTAAGGAAGGTCTCACCAGAAGTCCAAGCACATTGAGCGGCGATATCATCTCATCCGCGATTACCTTGAGAAAGGTTACGTTGAGGTCAAGAGAGTCAACTCCACAGATAATGTGGCAGACCCACTTACAAAGCCGTTGGGCCAGCAGAAGATCGAAGCCCACCTTGAGAAGATGGGACTTAGACTTGTAGCCAATTGGCTTTAGGACAAGTGGGAGATTGTTAGATATATGTGCCCTAGAAGCCAGAATTGGCTGACACTTGTAATACACTTCTAGGGGCAAAATTATAATTTTGACTATAATTAATAAAATGGGTTATTTTCTATCACATATGTGTATTTAGTGTCTGTGATACATCCTTTGAGTTAATGGTAATGATAATTCATATTTTCAAGAGTTGAAAATTTAAGACATGAATAATCATTATTAACTCATAAACATGCTCCCGACCATAGGATCATCACGAGGATGGTGATTGATCCGGAAGGTTGGTGTACGATCGCTTCTCTTTAGTAGATGAGTCTTGAGTCTACGGTGTGGAGACACCGGAGCGAGAGTACAGGTACTCGTTAGAGAACGAGGGCACTGAGCGTGACCACCTCGAGTAGTCATTAGGGAGTCTACCTTCTCGTCAATGACTGACTCGATGCTGCAGTAGTGTGTCTGGTTCTTTGACCTGAGATGCATCGGCAGTTCACCTTGAGGGTGTTATAGTTTGACTACACCATTACTCGGTCTCCTAGCCATATGGAACCCTGAGGTGTATGTTGGCTATAGCATGTTCATTGTAGGAACTGGATTGCATCAAGATGGGATCTATCTACCTCGGTGGTAGAGGAGCAGCCCTATGATGATCATGAGAATCAAGTCCAGAAGCCCATGGCCATGGCAGAGTGAAATAATAGAAAGAGTTTCTATTTAGATTTTCACATTGGACTCGAATCGAATGATTACATCATATGACAGAGACTAGGGTTTGACGAGTTCACCTTAACCCTAATCTGATCGGGGCTCAAGATAGAAGAACTTGAATCACACAGGTAGCTGCACCAAGAGGTTCGCATTCAGCTCTGATGGGTTGCCACCATATACTGCTAGGTGTCACTGGTGGATTTTGGGAGCAATTAGAATGATTTAGATGATCGATCATTCTAGCTGTTCGAATCAGAAGAGTTCTGATCCATCGAAAGGAGTTTCGATGATGTCGATGATAGAGATCATGACATATCCCATTACCATACAGAACTGAACCTAACTGGGTCACACAAACAAGGGTTTGAATCTGGTGATCATCAATTGAACTGATCTAGTTCAATTGATCTGAATGAGATTCAATTAGGTTCAAGGAAATCGTGCTAGCACTCGATTGAACCTAACGTTCTTCTTTTACTATCATAAATAAGTTGTCCTGACTGAGCCAAAGGAGTTTGTGCTCAATCAGAGGCCTTCATATGGTCTGACTGGAGGTTGTCCAAGTCAGAATAGGTTGTCTTATTTGTAAGACATTACCTGCCATTTTTGGTCACCTGCCATTTCTTGTTCTTTGACTTTGGTCAAAAGTCTACCTTTGACTGGTCAAACGTTGACCATTCACCCTTTGACTTTTGACCACATGTCATGCACCTATTGGAGAGCTGGTGGGGGCCTTGTCCCCCTGCCAGAACCTGGCAAGGAGAAGGGCGCACGCCAAGGGTGGCGTGAGCCCAAGTAGGAGGCGCCTAGGAGTCCTTGTTGGACAAGGACTCCATCTCCCTTTTGGATTCCAATTGAGAGTTCTTCTAAGAATCCAGTTTGACTGGTCTTAGGCACTCTCTAAGGAGGAATCCAGGGGACTCTATTCCCACCAATCAGATTTAGATCTGATTTCACAAAGGGTTGTGATTGGTTGGGAGGAAGAGGAGTTGGATCACGCTTAGTCTATATAAGAGACCCTGCGCCCAACTGAAAAAATAATCAAGAATAATCAAGAAGCAATCTTCCCACGCCCCAAGGCTGCCTCTCTCCCCTTTCTCCATGCCATACTCTCTTCTCCCCTTGCTCTCCACGTCCAAAAGTGTTTTGGATTTGGATTGGTGCGATTCAGATCAAGAAAAGGCGATCAAAAGCAAGAAGGCTGCGCTGCTGCAAAGGACGACTGCAGATCTTCAAAAGGAGTTTTGAAGATCCTCCAGATCAGATCCAGATCTGATTTTTGGAGGCGTGATAGAGAAGAAGAGGATCTCCAGATCCAAGCCCGAGTGGATACCGGTAGAGGCCAGGCGCTTGCGTGGCTTAATCCAGAACCTTCCGCTGCAAACAGGATCATCAACAGGGTAATAGGATTACCCAAATCAGGTAAATTGAATGTGATTTAATTTATCCTTTTCATTTAATTTTATTAAATAAATAAGAATCAGATCTGAAGCATCCCTGATCTGATACAGATCTAAGAGAAAAAATTTTAAATATATCTCTTGATCTGATCAGATCTGAACGAACCTGGTCAGGGAAATCAGGATTTCCCTTCATTTCTATACCAATTGAAGTGACCATCTAACCATCATACCTAACATCTAGATAGAGTCGAATGTAGCGAAGCAACATTCATAACCTACTGGGATATGGTTACCATATAATTTATTCTCTTGACCAATAATACTCAAAAAAAATTTAGAGTTTACTATCAACTCTTGATCGGTACATCCTTATAGTGTCTCAACCTTCTTAATCCTATGACTCTTCATGAGGATTATCCTGACCAAGATTTTGTTAAATTGAAATACATTAAGTCATTCTCTCTAATTTTACTTGAAGTCGTCAATCCCATCCTAATTCACGTACTGACTTAAGTACTTGACTGCATCCAAAAATTTTTCATCACTAAATTAAAAATTCAGATAGTCTGACACCAAAATATAGTAAGTTGCTTGCAAGTCACCATGGTGATCTTAGGTCAGAGGGATCCTTATATCCATATCCCCTTAGATAACACTCTTAACAGCAGAGTGCTTCAAAATAATCACATTCAATGCAAATCAATATTCCACTGGTATGCTATACCAGTATCTCCACACTCATTGGTTAAGAGGATAACCAATCTATATGGCACACAATGACCTATACTTGATATAATTATCATCCTTATTAATAATGTATCATTTGGTCATGAACTAGTTTAAGAACCACATGATAAATCCTTCTTTATTATATAAAAAGTAGGTCTAAGGACTTTCATTATAATAATGGAGTTCAATTAAGAAGATGTATGGCTTTATGATGAAAAATGCCAAATAAATTTTATTAATATATAATTCATAAACAATTACAAAAATGAACTCAATCATTTACAAGCTACATGATTGGTTTTAGCACATAATTTTCAACACCACCAGGATTTGGCCCAGCCTATGCTCGATCTCGTAGACCTTCTACTCGAGATCCTCTCCATGGTGGGACCTCTTGGGCTAAAGGTAGTGTGCCCCTATCAAATCTCCGCCAGAGGAGGCAGGAGATCTTCGGTGTCATCTATCATGGATGGACTCATGATGGGATTGCGATTGTCGGCCTACCAGGGCCAACCAGTGCATGCCACATAGAGGACTCTTAAGGTCTGAGGATGGGTCCCGACGACTGTGCGAGGATGATGCCATTAGCGGAGCGGCCTCATGGGGCTAGTGCTGCTTCACGACCTACTATAGGTGCTAGATGATGTTGGTGAGGCCCTGGACCTGATGGATCAGGTTGTTGAATTGTTGAGGGTCTGCTACCATAAATGACTACTCTACTCTACAACCCGATGGGAGGTAGATGGCTGAGTGGCTTCACGTTGACACCTCTAAGTTGATTGCCGACGAGAGGTGACGGAGTGATTTCGGTGAGGTATTCTCTTCTTATTTCCTTAGGGGGTTGCTAATGCAGCCCTACCTCTAGCATCAGACTATTGCATCAAGGCTCCATGGTGCTGATGTGGCTGTCAAGTGAGTGTCGGAAGTTGACAAAAGGTAGGACACCAGAGACTTACAAAAAAAAATAAGTCCACACACCAAAGTGGGGGGTTCTCTAGTGGGGGACCCTCCAATGCCTAAGTTAGCTAGAGCTTGAGCATGGTTGAGGAAAGAATGAATGAGTTATGAGTAGCTTGGTTCAGCATAGCATACCTCTTAGGTGTCTCCTTTTTTATCTCTTTATGTAGGAGATAGTTGGAGTTTGTTGTGCCCAAGTCTATAGGTTGCCAAAATAGATTGTACAACCTCTTGATTATGGGCATCTACCAGGCGGATGCTTACCAGTTTGTTAGTCATGAGCATTTTCTAGGTGGGTGCTTACTAGATAATTGGTTGTAGATGTCTATCAAGCCCACATTCTAGAGGGTGTCAAAAGATTCGGTGATAACAAATGTAGCCAATGAAGAAAATATCTAGGGTTATATGCATCTATTTTGAAACTTTTTAAAAAATAAGTGTAGTGGAAGTCTTAAATTAATCATATTAATCTACAAAAATATGTAAAGAATCCTAGATCTAGGATCTTATGATATGATATATGCATGTATTAAATATGAAAATTAAATAAACAACTAAAGAAAAGGTGTTGATCATATCAACACCTGATCAAATCTAGATCTAGATCTAATCTAGACTACTATAGAGATCATATCCCTATACCCTTTCGCAGGTCGAGAACATTGCTTACTATTTTTAAGGTTGAGGTTGTTGCTTCAAGCTGCATAGATCATCCAGCCTCTATGGGTTGTCCACATGAAGCTTCAATCAGATCAAAAGTCCGATGATCAGAAATCTGCATAGTGTGCCGGTTCCTTGCAAATCCTTCCTAGATAGTTGATCTCAAACCTTCTTCTCCAAATTTTTTGGAGCTTCCAAGGAATGAAGAAGATGAGGAGGACACAATAGAGAATATCTTCTTCACTAGTCTCTCAAAAAGTATGGAAGAAGGTGGAAGAAAATCCTAGAGAAGAACCCTTCTTCTCTTTTTCTTCTCTCATAATAGGACACTCAAACATTTTGTCCTAATGAAGCCCCATGCCCAATAGAAATTTGTGCCCACAATTTTCATGCCGAAGAGGTAATCCGATGTTCAATTTCTCATTAAAATCTCATGCCCAAACTCCTCATATATAGGGAGATATGCAAGAGTCCTTCTCTAGGTCAAATACCTAGAAAAGGAATGTCCAAATGAGGACAACTTGGGATGCCAACTTTTGTGCACCTCTCTACTTTCCTCAGGCGTGGTATATCAGGTTTTGATGCACAACTCCTTCCCTTTTCTCATCAAAAAAATTAGATCAAATCTGATTTAAATGGCACCTAGGTTGGATAGAGTTTGTGGATTGTCCTAGGTCAAAACAACTTGCCTGTTTTGACCTAGTCAAAACCTAATTTCCAACCAAGGGAAAAGAGGACACGTGGGGCTCCTCTTGGCATGAAGAATCTCATGCACAACCTCAGAAACAATGGGGTTGGCATGGGTAGATATGGTGCAAGAGATAAGTTGACACAAGGGAGAGAGTCCCAAACAAACTAGGCTCTCATGCTTTGATTAGTCAAACCAAATTTAAGCCTAATTAAATAAGAATTAGTGCAGCCTAATTAAATAAGAATTAGTGCAACCTAATTAAGGATAGTCTTAGTCCAACTAGAAATCCATTTAAATCAAATTAAATCATATTTATTTTGATTTAAATTTTAGTCAAATTAAAAATTAGGTGCACATAAGTCCTAATTGAATAGAGAATTATTCTTCCTAGAAATTGGCTTATCCTATAAACCAATTAGACTTGATCTAATCAAGTCTAAACCAAATCTAATTGAATCTCATTCAATTAGATTCTATCTCAGTCCTAATGCTCAATCAGATTGAGCTAATTAGCAATCTGATTGCTAATTAATTCTCTTGCAATACTTGCACTAGATCAAACATCAATCGTATTAATTATTTGATCCTAAAATGATTCATAATCATTGATCAACGATCTGATCAGATCAAAATCTCTAATATGTATGATTCCATAGATTTGAATCTAAGCAGATAGTATAGAAATAAATTTTTATATCAATCGAAGTGACCATCTAGTAATGGTATTCGATGGCCGAAAAAGTCGAATGTATATAAAGTAATATTCTAGAACCCATGTGAATATGGTTTTCACATAATTTATCCCTTTGACCCTAAATGCTCAAAAGATAACTCATGATTTAACTATCAATCCTAAAAAAGTCATCCACATTGTATTTTAAAATATCAAATCCATCACATGGATTATCCTATCCAAGATTTTGGTAAATTGAAATACATAGATGCATTGTCTCCAAGCTCTTGGAGCGGTCAATCTCATCTTGATCACTCACCGACTTTACAACTATTTGACTAAGTTCAAAAATCTTTCATCACTAAATTAAAAATTTAGATAGTCCAACAGTAAAGCATAGTGAGTTGCATGCAAGTCATCATGGCGATCTCAGGTCCTAAGGACACTTATACCTATATCCTATCAGAGCAATTCTTGATAGCTGAATACTCCAAAGTTGGTAACATTCAGTAACGATGTACCTATACATCTCACCCGCATGTCATACCAGTATCTCCATACTTTTTGGTTAAGAGGACAACCAATCCATATGGCATACAACGATCTATACTCGATAAATGTTGTTGCCCTAGGTAACAACATGTCATTAGATCATGAACTAATTTAAGGACTAAATGATAAATCCTCTCTTTATCAAGTCTAAATAATTTTAAAAACTTTATCACAACACACGAGTTCCAAAAAAAATGTACATCATTTATGATGAAAAAGGCTAGAATAAATTTTTTATTCATAATAAATCATTTACATTTACAAAGATAACACAACCATTAATAGGCTAATGATTGACTTTGGAACATATTTTTCAATAGCTAGATGATTTGGCTAAGGTTAGAGCATAACCGAGGAGTCATCACGACAACGTTGATTCCAAGTCTCATTGTTGGGACTTGTCCATATCGTCAGCAAAATCCCAGTCTGAGGGCTGATAAAGTCTCAACCTGGAGGCTGGTGGGTGCCTAATCATAGGGTCGAATGGAAGCCGATGTAGTTGCTTTGTCCCCTATTATAGTGTGGTCACCTTACCAATGTCATCATTGTGGCCATTAGATATGCTTTAGGGGGTGGTCCTTGGGGATCACGGCCCAAGGGGGATGACCCCACACACCCTGCTGAAGGTGCACCTGTGGCAAAAGATGGCCTACATCCATTGCTTGAGGGTCTTCAGGTTAAACACCAGCCATAAGAGGCAAAATGCGACCCCTCTCCTGGAGGAAGAACAATATTCATATGTAGCCCTAGAGATGGACAGCGAGCTACCTATCTAGCGGGTGCCCAATCCATAGGCTTATCAACTACGGAAGCTATAGAAGTTGATGACTAAGTGGTTTCGATAGAAACTTGCAAAGTTGTGCCCATTAGAACTCGTGTAGCTCAAATCCAAGGGCCATACATTAACTGAGAGTTTTGAGAATGAACTTAAGAGAGCTCGGAACAAGCATCCACTAAATGACCAACCAAAACCCAGTTACAATAAAAATTAGGCAGTTCTTCATTAACAAACTCCTGCCAGGCAATTCTCCCTTTGATGCTAAGGTTTACTTCAGGACATAACACTAATCCTACCTATTCCTATAGAAAATGGTGTAGATGTCGTAGTTTGTTGGAGCTAGAGCAGACGAGATCATCGATGAGACTATAAGGCCAAGTCCAGACCAAAGGTGGGCGACTTCGGTAGGACCCTCTGATGGTCAAGCTAGTTTTCTGGCCAACAAAAATAGAGTACTCAGGAAAATGTAAGCAAAAATGAGCTTAGAGAAGAAGACATATCTGGAGGATTTCTTATATAGGCAGAGCACGTAACAGAATGATAGCGACAGCCATAATAGAATACCAGTAGGCCATTCGAGCCATGTGAAGTTTGTTATGGAGAGTGGACTATCATTTGTCATGACTTGAAGGTGGTTGAGTTCTATTTGTTGGAGTTTGGATAAGATTTCTGCATCTATTAGCAAGCTGTGTGTGTTGGGATGAAGAACTTGAAGTTGGATAGGCCGAACATAGAGATTAGCCTTTAAGTGGCAGGTGGTGAACCTGCAATTGGTTAAAATCTATTAGTGCTGTCTTTGACATCTTTGAGGAGTTTGACTGTCTCCAAGATCAACCAGGTACTAACGGGGGCACCCAAGCTAGGGGCCAGAGAGGGAACAATAGAACTTTCAATGAGAATTGTTACCAAGCTTTCTGAAGGAGTTCGACAGAGTTGTTAAGGATCCGAGATCGATTGGGAGCTGAGAAAGGTAAATATTTAAGGCTCAAGACCTCTTGTTGGTACCATTCGATCTACTCTCAGATGTTCTACTACTTTCAAGGTTGGCCTGAAGTTTTGGTTGAAAGAATACTGAAGTTCACTATCAACGGGGTAGTTGCTATTAGTTTCGGATTAGAAATCTGACTTGAATTGTCAATGAGATCTTTTTATTTTTCAGGTTCATCTGATCAATGTTCATGATGTAAGATAACTTAACCTATAATTGTCAAAAAGAAATGAAGGAATTCGGCCACTTTCGAGGTCAGCTGCCATCTATAAGGCAAAGTAGGAGAGTTCATCTGGAGAAAAATCCATCTCAATGAAGCTCGACATTGAAGTTCATCCAGCCTGAATTTAGCATGCTTTCAACAAGTTCTGCAGTCATAAAGAGAGAGCTCGAAGTTTGCTTGGTGGATAGGGTCTGAAGGCCAAACTTTCCTAATCGAGCCAGGATTGGAGAGTAACATGATTGAAATTTGGATATTAATATCACTGCTCCAAATAATACCATACCAAGGTCTATCAATTCACTGGACTTTGGCAAAATATATTTTACCTTCAACACTTATCTCCTTACTCTCGAGTTTGAAGTTTGAATGAAAGGAATACAAGAATTTCAACTACCAAAGTCCCTTTTCGGGCTTCCCGCTCTCGATTGGTGAGAAACATTTGGTGTATTAAAACTGGCGTCGAAGCTTCCTTAATATCGAATGACCCAAAAAGACATTTATTTTTGAAACTCCCTCCAGTGCATAGCTCCATGTACGGAACCATAATTGCTTCATCAGATGTCGATCATGGGCATGATGATCGAGATACATAATAGGTTGGGACTGGATGGAGAGGATCTATAATTATAACCACTTCTAATTTTCTCTGACTATTTAAACACTGTCCCACCCCCCCCACCACACACACAATTTCCTACCTCTATTTGGTTTTTCTTTACTTTTGCATTCTTCATCTTCCTCAAGCCCAAGTGCTTTGCTCCGTCTTTCCTATGGTCATCCCATTTCCATCCATCCTTCAATTCTCCGACTGCATTTCCACCTCATTCGGCCGCTTTAAATTAGTGTCCTAATCCTTTACTTACACTTCTTTGTTCATCCTCTTGGGTTCCAACATTAGAAACTTCTTAGAAAAGGGGTCTGTAGTTTTCTTCTCATTTATTCCATCCATCTGTTATTTTCTGCTTGATTTTAGGAGTTTTTTGAACTTTGTTGGATTCCAAATGTCTTCTGATATTTTTTGGTCGACTAGTTCTGGGAGCCCGTCCAGCCCGATCTCCCAAAACTCCAATTCCAAAGAAGAAATCGAGCTTAGAGATGCACCTCATCCGAACTTCATATCCAAGACCATTTCTTATTCTTTGTCTCTTGAAGATCTATCCCTGATCAAAATCCAATGTGGGATTCCTTTTGAATATGAGTTGGAGCTTGCCGATCCGAGCGGCCGAGCTTGTGCCCCTCCTCTGGATCACTTTTGTTTGTATTTGGAGGCCTTCCATTCTGAATTAAGACTTTTCCTAGTTCCTTTTGTAGTAGCACTTTTTCGCTTCCTAGATATTTTTCTTGCTTTTATGGTTCCAAATTTCTTTAGATTTATCATAGGATTTCTTTTTCTTTGCATCTCGGCCGAAGTCCAACCCACTATTTTTTTATTTCATAATTATTTTACTTTCAAACATTATCCTATAGCTAAGAACTGTTGGTACCTCTCTCCCCAATTCGGTAAGAAGGGATTATTTAGGGGAACCCCCTCTTCCATCCATAACTAGAAGAAAAAATTTTTCTTTATCTCCTATCCAACCTTAGAACTAGGACTTCCTTCTTGGGGGTGCCTAAGAGATTTGGTCTACCGAGCTCCCAGGTTAGAAAGATCGGACCTTGATTCTATTAATAAGCTTAGAGATTATAAGATTCCTTTATTGTCAGACCTTGTTGATGATCAAATCCTATTCAACCTCGATTTAAGCTCGCTCAATCACAAAAGTACTTATATTCATCTTCTTTTGTTCTCTCTATTTCTCTTCTAATCTTAGCTTTGTGGTTATTGCAGAAATGACTCCTGAAGAAGCAAAGATGTTGGCAAGGGGGCTTCAAGTTCACAAGAGAAAGAAGAAGGCCTCCGGAGAACCATCTTAATGGGCAAAAATTGGGGACTCAAGCTTCACCACTCCAACAGAAGGAGTCCCCACCCAAGATGCCATGGTACCACTAATGATCTTGAGCCTGCCTGCTGAGGTCCCTGCTCTAGCTCCTCCCTCTAAAGAGGAGACAGGGAGGAGGAAGAAAAAAACATTCGCCCAAAGGGCCCGATCCTAATGAAATTTAGCGAAGTCCAGTGATGATAGCATCGACTGAGACAACGCCTCCTTTGATGACTGGAGGGTTGTGAAAGCCCTGGTCAATGGATATGTCCTTCCATACATTGTCAAGAGGATCACCAGCACCAACCTTGATCGGTAGGTCAAGGACTCCTTTGGGGTATATCTCGAGGTAGAATTTTTTTTCCTCTTTTTCAAGTTTGATTATGAGTTCTTCAACAGCACAACTAATTTTGTTGTTTGTAGGTCAGCCATCAATTGATTGCTAATATTGAGACGATCAATGCTGAGAAAGCTGAGGCCTTAAGAGCTACAGAGGAGGCCCAAGGATACAAAGCTGAAGTGAGCCATCTCTCGATCGAAGTTGAGCATCTATAGGAGGTGCTAAAAAAGGAGGAGCAAACATCTGCTGACTTAAGGGTGATGTTGACCTTGGAGGAAAGAAAAAGGAAGGAGGTCAAAATAAAATTTGCTTAAGAGAAGAGGCGGGTGGTGGAAGAGGTCGTTTCCTCCTTCAAATCTTTAGAGAAGCTGAGGAATATCAAGGTGGCCTTCGCTCAAGAGGCCTTCATCAAAGGATATGATCTCTACCAGTCAAGAGTTGTAAAGAAGTTTTTGGAATTGAATCTCGGCTTCTTAATAGGAGAACCTTCCGAGGATGAGGTAGAACTTCCTTTGGGCAAAACTATATTTCTAGATGCTGTTGCTAATCCTACTGCATCTGCCCCTGCAGTTGTCAAAGGATCTGCACTAGCCGAAGCTACACCAGGCCCGTCCACTACTTCTCTAGAGGTCTGATACCTTTTATTATTGCACCCCTTTTCTTTTTTTTTCTTTCATGTATTCAAACATTTTGATTAATGAAAACAAAATTCTTTCCTTTGCTATTCTTCTATGTCATGGTACTTTTATGTATTAAGTGCAATCTTCTACTGAAGCTGAACCTCTACCTTAAGGTGTCCTCTTGAAGGCTCACATCAAAAATCTAAAGAGAGAAGTTCATCAAACGAAGAAGAAGTTTAAAAAGACTGAGGACAAACTCTAAAAGTTCAAAAAGAGTTATACCGATGCCTCTATTGAAATCAACCATCTCCACCAATCCTCCAAATAATTTTTCAAGGAATATACCACTAAGAAGTACCATCTAACTGAGGAATTAGAATAGGCAAAGAAACTTGTTGGTGACAAAACTTGGATTTTGACTACGAAGATTTGCTCTCTTGAAGCCAAGTTTCATGAAGCAAGAGAAAAGATCGGCCTGTTGGAGAAGGGTTCGGCCTGGGCCCAAAGTAAGACAGAATATGGGTGGGATTGGTCGAAAAAATTTTCTGACCTCAAGAAATAACTTTGCAATGCCGAGATAGCATACGACACCAACCGGATTAGCTGGTGTGGGTAGATTAATGAGTTGAAAAAGAAACTCGTGATGGCTAATGCTGAGGTATCTCAGCTCCAAAAATAATTAGTGGATAAAGCTCAGGCCAGTCTGAGTGGGGATTTAGAGGAGATTGCATCTTTAAAAAGAACCATAGGAGATCTTTTGATGATTTATGAGAAGAAAAAGGCCAAACTTTTATAGCTCAAGATCCAAACAACTTATAATGAGAGCAAAGTGAAGGATGTCGAAGTCGAGTCTATAGTTTTGAGGAAAAGGCTAATAGAAATGAAAAATGATCTTCAGCGATCCAACAAATTACTTGGCAAGAGTTTAGCGGCAAGGTGGGATCTTGAAGAAAAGATTAATGACTTAAAACATACCCTTGTATTAGCTAGAGTCAGTAGTCCGAAGTCTGACTCTAAATAGGACTTCATCTTTTTCTTTTTTTTTCTTCTTCTTTCTTTTTTGTAATCAGTCTTGAGTACCTGTATAATGAACTTTTTATTTTAATAAAATTATATTTTTTTTAGTCATCTTTCTAATTCTGTCTTGGTTTGATGCTTGTTGACTTCTCTATTTTCTTATCATGCTTGATATTGATGTCATCTTGAAACAATAACCTCTGACCTATGCCTTATATATTTGTCCGTCTTGTTTATGAACAAGGATCTTTGGACTTGTGTAAAAGCAAATTCATCTCTTTGTCTAGGAACCAAAGATCTTCATACCTATGATCAACCTCCTGTTTAAAAATTGGGGGCCTTCACCCTCACTAGGACGAGGTTAATCTTCTATCTTAAATAACTGGAGGCCTTCACCCTCGCTGCGATGAAATTAACCTCCTATCTTAAATAATCGAAAGCCTTCATCCTCTCCATGATGAGGTTAATCTCATATCTTAAATAACCGAAGGCCTTCACCCTCGCTTAGACGAGGTTAACCTCCTATCTTAAATAACTAGAGGCCTTTACCCTCGCTATGATAAGGTTAACATCCTATCTTAAATAACCAGAGACTTTCATCCTTGCTTGGACGAGATTAACCTCATGTCTTAAATAATCGAAGGCCTTCACCTTTGCTACGATGAGGTTAACCTCCTATCTTAAATAATCAAAGGCCTTCACCCTCGCTTGGATGAGTTAACCTCCTATCTTAAATAACCAAAGGCCTTCACCCTTGCTACAATGAGATTAACCTCTTATCTTAAATAACCAGAGGCCTTCACCCTTGCTTGGATGAGGTTAACCTCCTGTCTTAAATAATCAAAAGCCTTCACCCTCACTATGACAAGATTAACCTCCTATCTTAAATAATTGGAGGCCTTCTTTTTCATTTGAGAATGAAGTTTGACTAAATAATTTTCTATCATTGCATAGTTTTGTACCAAAGACAAGAATGTTAAAGTAAAAAAAATTTATTGAAATAAGATTATTGATAGTACATTCTCAAGTTTTTCGAGCTATAACATCGTGGGAGTGTAGCCCCTCCAAGTTTCTTCAGATAGTAAGTTTTCAGTTGGATGATTTCCACAATCTCATAAGGGCCTTCCCAGTTTGGAGCAAGCTTGCCCTGATTTTATGGCTGGAAGATGTTAGCCTTTTGCAGCACTAGATCTCCGACTTTGAAGATTTTAATCCTAACTCTAGAGTTGTAGTAGCGGACTATCCTTTGCTTGTAAGCGATCATCTTGATCTGAGCCTTCTCTCATCTTTTTTTCAATAGATCAAGATTTGCTCTGAGGTTTTGCGAGTTGATTCATTCATTAAAAGCTTCAACTTGTGCCAAAAAAAGTTCAAGTTCAATTGGAATGACCACCTCTATTCCAAAGACCAATGCAAAGGAGGTTTCTCTAATTGGTAACTTTTGGATGGTTCTATAAGTCCAGAGTACATGATAAAGTTCATCTATCCATGTTCCTTTTGCCCTTTCAAGCCTTGCTTTTATCCCTTGAAGCGAAATTCTGTTGGTTACCTCGGTCTCACTATTTTCTTGAGGATAAGCTACGGATGTAAAATGATGGGATATATTCAGATCTTCACAAAACTTAGCAAATTTTGCTCCTGCAAACTAGCATCCATTATCAGTGATGAGAGTTTGGGATAGGCTGAATCTACAGACTATTGATTTTTAGATAAAGTTCTACACTTTTACTTCAGTAATCTTTGCCAAGGATTCAGCCTCAACTCATTTGGTGAAGTAATCCACTACCACCAAGAGAAATTTTTGCTATCCATATGCTATGGAAAAGGGCCCGAGTATATCCATCTCTCATTGCATAAATGGCCAAGGAGTACTTAAGGATGTGAGCTGTGAAGCTGGTTGTCTCTGAATGTTATCATCTCTCTGGCATTGATCATATTTTCTCACATATTCTATGGCATCCTGATGCATAGTCGGCCAATAATATCTTTCTCAAAGTAATTTGTGAGACAAAGATCTAGCTCCTAGATGATTTTCATAAATTTCTTCATGAACTTTTCTCAGAACATAATCAGCTTTAGAAAGTTGAAGACATTTGAGGAGTAGTAAAGAATACGATCTCTTGTATAATTTATTTTCATATAAGACATAATGAGAAGTTTGGTTTCTCAACCTTCGAGCTTCTTTCGGATCCCTTGAGAGTGTGCCATCCTTGAGGCATAAAATAAGTGGGTCGATCTAGCTTGGCTCATGGTCGACCTACATTACAGTCTGGGATTCTTCCAAGCTTTGGTATTACAGAACTTCGACAAAGACCTCTTTTGGCAATTCACTTGTAGCCAAAGTAGCTAATTTGGAGAGAAGGTCGGCCCAAGTATTTTCTACTCTAGGGATCTGCTGAATGTCAAATCTGCTAAAGATCAAAATTAGATTTCTTATTTTTTTTAAGTACCTCTTCATGCTTTCCTCTCGAGCTTTATAATTACTATTAACTTATCCCACCATCAATTAAAAATCACTATAGACTTTCTCATAGTTCACTTCCAATTCTTTAGCTACTCTCAATCCCATGATCAGGGCTTCATATTCTGCTCCATTATTTGTTGCAAGGAATTCAAAGCATAGTGCATATTCAGCAATAACTCCTTCTAGATTGATTAAAATCAAGCTTGTACCCGCTCCTGAAGCATTAGATGAACCATCAACATATAGAGCCTAGAAGTCCTCAGGGAGATCTACTTTTTTTTTAGTGAAGTTCACCTATGAGCTGGAAGTACCAATTTTTTGATGCTCGGGTTTGGCTAGATCCGGGATGGTGCATTCTACTATAAAGCTGGTCAATATTTGAACTTTAATGGATGGACGAGATTGAAAATTGATGTTGAACTCAGTGAGCTTAATTATCCTTTTTGCTATTCTTCTGGAAGTATTGGGCCAATGAAGGATAGCCTTGATGGGTTGATCAATGAGAAGTGCAACTATATATCCCTGGAAGTAAGATCGAAGCTTTCTGACTGCAATCAACAAAGCATAGGTTAGCTTTTTTAATTTTATATATCTTATTTCTGCATCCCTCAGAACTTGACTTATATAGTAGATCGGCTTTTGAATTTTTGCCTCTTTTCTAATCAAGACAGCTCTAATAGCTTTAGGAGATACCATCAGATATAGGAACAACTCTTCACCAAGTTTGGGTTTGGCATGGAGGGAAGGTGAGTTGAGATAGTTTTTCAACTTTTCAAAAGCTTGTTGGCATTCAGGAGTCCAACAGAAGTTCTTTGGTTGCTTGAGAACTTGGAAGAAGGGCATGCAATGTTCGATTGATCTTGAAACGAACTAATTCAGAGCTGCAACCTTTCCTGTCAGGCATTAAACCTCTTTTATTATTTTTGGTGCAGTCATTTCTTGAATAGCTCTAATCTTCTTAGGATTTGCTTCAATGCTACGCCTTGACACCATAAATCTCAATAATTTTTTCGAGGTTACTCCGAAGGCACATTTGGTTGGATTCAGCTTCATCTTGTACTTTCAAAATGTATTGAAAGTCTCCTTAAGATTGATAATATGATTTATTGAAGATCGACTTTTGACTAACATGTCATCCACATAGACCTCCATTTTATAGCCAATCTGCTCCTTGAAGATCTTGCTCATCAAGCGCTAATAGGTGGCACCTGCATTCTTGAGTCCAAAAGACATAACCCCATGATCAATATTAAAAGAAATTTTTTTCTCATCTTCTGGTGCCATTCAGATTTGATTATAATCGAAGAAGGCATCTATGAAAGTGAGAAGCTTATGGCCTAAAGTTGCATCCACCAATTGATTAATTCTAGGTAGAGGGTAGCTATTTTTTTGGATAGATTTTGTTCAAATCTGTGAAGTCTATGCACATCCTCCACTTGCCATTTGCTTTCTTGACGAGAATGATATTTATGATTCAGTTCGGATATGACACCTCTTGGATGAACTTGGCTTTAGGAAGCTTGTCGACCTCATCCGTAATGGCCTTCTACTACTTTGGTGCAAAGCTATGCTTCTTTTATTTTACTGGCTGATGCTTGAGATTCATAGCCAAATGATGCTCCATCACTTCTGCATCGATCCCAGGCATATCCATAGGTACCCAAGCGAAGATGTTGGCATTCCTTCATAAGATGGCAACGAGCTGCTTTCTGACTTTTTCTTCTAGGTTAGAGAAAATTTGAACAGTATGATCTTTGTTTCCATCATTCAAAGGGACTGCAACAAGGTCGTCGATTGGTTCTCCCCATTCTTCAATCAAATCATCATGGGTATCAAGTCCATCCACTAGATAGGAGTCGGCTTGCTTTTCTCCTTGCAAGGCAATGGTGTAATAGTGCCGTACTAGAGCTTGATCTCCTCTAACTTCTCCAACTCCATGGTTTGTTGGAAACTTCATCTTCAAGTAATAGGTTGAAACCACAGTCCAAAGTGCATTCAAATTAGATTAGCCAAGAATTGCATTGTAAGTAGAGGAAGCCTTTACTACTAAAAAATCAACTCGAGCCCTGAATTGCTTTGGGTATTGATCTGCCATAATTTATAAGATAATTATTCCTTCAACCGGCACTACATCATCGATGAATCCCACTAATGAGGAGCTTATTAATCCCATATGACTATCAAGTATAGATATTTAAGAGAATATATCATAAAATAAAATATAAGTAGAGCTTCCATTATCAATCAAAACATGACGTACATTATAATCAATAATATTCAAAGTAACTATAACAGCGTCATTGTGTGAAAATTGAATCTCCTGTGCATCTTTTTTAGTGAAAGCAATGGGCTCTTCAATTCGCTGCCTCTTTGCTGGCTCTACTGATCTACTGGCCTTCCCTTACCGATGTCCCCTAGCGATGGTGCTAATGATTTCAAGTGGGAGCCGATCTCCTTGTGGCTCATCTCTCCGAGGTGGTTCAGGCTACGCAGGGCTCAGGCCAATCTTTTCTCTTTTCTGGCCAACATCGGAGGAATAGATCCAATCGGCCCCTTCTAATTAGCTTCTCGATCTTGTCTTGAAGTTGAATATAATTTTCAGTATCATAACCATGGTCATGATGATAGAAGCAGTACTTGTTGGGGTTACGCTTGGCTGGGTAAGTCTTCATCCTCTCCGACCTCGGCAGCTGCTTCTTTATTTCCATCAGCACATAGATTTTTAGAGCATTTAGAAAAAAATAGTTGTTGAACTTTCTAGAAGGGGAGGTCCACCACATTCTTCGATTTGGACTTCTTGGTCGATGAGTTCGAGATGGAGTTCAGGCTCGTATGCGCTTAGGAGGGGTTCTAAAGCATGGCTAAGCTTCACTCGACTTCTCTATAGTTGTAGGCTTGCTGGATTTGCCTGCTTGTCGCTCTTCTATGTATTCATCATCTTTCAATATGAAGGTCTCTTCCACTCGAGCATAGCCTTCAGCCCGAGCTAGCACGTCGGTGAAGTCCTGAGGGTACTTCTTCTTCAGAAAGAAAAAAAGATCATTTTTCTTGAGACCATCCTACAGTGCCTTCATTACAACAGACTGGTCTAAATTTCAGACCTCCAAAGCAGCAGCATTGAAATGGCTTACATAAGCCCGAATGGACTCTCCTTCTTTTCGCTTAATGTGAATGAGGGAGTCCGAACCTCTTCTTTGGCATCGACTACTGATAAAATGATGAGCCACAAACTACAGGCTTAGTTGATCAAAAGAGTAAATGGTATCCGATGTAAGGTCTAAGTATTATTTTCTTGCTGCTTTCTTAAGAGTAGAAGGGGAAGGCTCGGCAGAAAATGGCATCAGGCACATCATGGAGCAGCATCATAGTTTGAAAAGCTTCGAGATAATCGACTCGATCAGTGGTCCTGTCGTAACTCTCGAACTGTGAAAGTTTAAAGTTTGGTGGATGGGCTCCTGCATGATTTGGGCAAAGAATGGAGGGTCAGTATAGATGTTGTTGTTGAGAACGGAGGCAACATGGCATAGTTTCTTAATTCATCGATTCATTTCTTGAAGCTTTTGATCGAAAATGTCATCTCCATCACGAATCTCAAAAGATGACTGGCTGTAGAGGGTAGAGACCTTTTGGGAGTTGAATCATGATTGAAACATGGGCTCTCTATCTATTTCTTCTATCTAGGGGTCACCAGTCGACTCGCCCAAGTAGGTCTTTCTTGTGCCAAATTTTGGTACTCCGACGAGGGTCTTTTCAATTGAATCAGTGCTGGAGGCTACTGCATGGCCTGCACTACTTCAGTGAGGCCTCTAACCTGCTGCATCAGTAGGTTGAACTACTTCAGATCCACTATGGCTGCTAGTGGAGGTTAAGGTGCCAGCGATGAGATTGGAGCAGGCTGATTTGGAGCGGATTTGATGACAGAGGTAGTGGATTGCCGGATTGAAGCCTTCTTAGGTGGCATCTTATTGGAACAAGAAGAGATCAAAAGAAAAAAGAAGCTAAAGAGTTGAAGAAGAGAAAAAGGAGATGAACTCGACTGGATACTCCTTTTAAAACAAGAGCTCAGAATTTCTTTTTCTAGTGCCAATCCTGTTGGTGCAAAAAATGGTGCAGATGCCAGAGTTTGCTGGATGTGGAGTAGATGAGATCATCCATGAGACCTGCAAGGCCAAGTCCAGATCGAAGGTGGGTGGCTTTGACTGAAGGAAAAAATCTATTTTTTGGTCAGGTTCGTTCAGATCTGATTTGATCAAGAGAAATATTTCAAAACTTTTTTTCTTAGATCTAAATCAAATTTAATACTTTTCAAATCTAATTTGATAGATCTAATAAAATAAAATAAAAATAAATTAAATTAGATTAAATTTTTTATCTTGTTCTTGGATAATCTAATTATCCTATGATGATCCTACTGATTGCCTGAGGTTCTGGATGCAGCCACATAAACTGACCTCTATCGGTATTCACTTGGGGTAGGATCTGAGTATCTCCCCCTTCTCGATCTATCCTCCAAAGATCATATCTAGATCTGATCTTGAAGATCTTTAAAAT
Source organism: Cocos nucifera (assembly GCA_006176705.1). Lineage (NCBI taxonomy): Eukaryota > Viridiplantae > Streptophyta > Magnoliopsida > Arecales > Arecaceae > Cocos > Cocos nucifera. Next base: position 202,133 of record QRFJ01000398.1, on the reverse strand, counting down.
AACTTTTGAAGATTCGATGTCGTCTCTTGCAACAGTGCTGCCTTCTTCCTTTCTTGTCGCCTTTCTCTTGCTTGGATCGCACCAAACTTAAGCCCAAAGCCTCCTAAGCGTGGAGAGGAAAGAGAGAATTTGAGGAAGGCATGGAGGAGAGAGGGAGGGAGTAATGTGGCATGGGCAAAGGGAGAAGTTATCCAAAGCTAGGTGCAGATAGGGTTTATATAGATCCTGCTGCATCATGCAGTGCCACATCATCCCAGCCAATCATGTCTCTTCATG
>QRFJ01000398.1:107155-201847 GCA_006176705.1 Cocos nucifera | reverse complement strand
CGTGGTCCAGGTATTGTAGGGTAGTTTCGCTTTCAGTGGCCTCATTATTGCAATGAAATTACTTTCCTTTGTCAGCGACCTTCATTCGCTCTGCCTTTTCTTCTTTCCTCCTAATCCCACTTTTTCTACTTTTTCCACAGGACTTCTTTTTCTTTCCAACAGCTTATCTCTTGGAAAGAAGTATCATTTCATAACAATATTAACCTTTAGAATCTCTCTCATTGGTGAAAGCTCAAGTGGCAACCAGCTATGTTCATAAGTTCAGCAAGGAGTTTTGAAGTTTATTGCATTGGTAGTTTTTTGATGAAGAATGCCCATATTAGCATCTAGTCAAGGATGAGAATTAATCTTCTGTGAGGATCAAGTCCAACGCTCACTCCAGAGGCTTTTCAAGCTCTTCCAGATCCTATGATCATTCATCAGACAATGATCTTGGACTACTGACCTTATCATGCATTTTAGCCTTGAATAGTTGTTTAGTGACTTGATACTTGGCTGCGTGACTCTGTTCATCAAACATCTTCCTAAGATGAAGGCCAACATGGCAGCAGTCCTGATATCTTCATGATTGGCACTGAAGCTATCAGACATCAAGCCCACATATAACTATCTGGCCTTATATCTCATCAGTCCACTTATCCAGAGATGCTCTCTATTCGCAGTATGACGACTGGTAAGGTGGGAGGGTTTCCTGATCCATACATGAGTTTAACTCTCAAAACTCAAGGAACGATTTTGAATAGTTCTTGGAGCCAATCCTTGTAATTTGGTTCGGCAGTCGTATGGGTGGTCCAAGATTGTGCTAGTGGATTAGATGCAGACATTTTCCTACTAGAGAGTACAAAGATTTTTCTGCAGATATTTATAATTAGACTTAACCAATTATTAAAATTTTATTTTAAAATAAAGTTAGCTTCCACTATTTTCTTGATCTCTACACTTTTCTCTATAGTTGATGCAAAAAATCTCCACGATTACTGTTCTAGTGGATTTTGATGCCGGTCCACCAACTGACTCATCACCTCACCTAACAGTTAGGGATGGCGTTACCCAATGTGAACAACTCTTGTTCAATGATTTCTCTAATCATGATGCACCCCAAACCTGTCTCTAATTCATGGAATCTCACCGTTATCTGGAATATTGATCACTTCTTAGATAAGTCAGATCCACATTTGCACAGATTTGAATTTTTAATTGGAGCTCTCATCATATTCAAAATATTGAGCCAATCCATCCTCCACTTGTAGCATCCAATGCGCCTAGTAGACATTGTTGCATCTTTCCGGTGAAAACTGAGCCCCCCCACTTTTAACCAGTCGAGAACCAATTCAACCCGAAAGGATTCCACACTCCAACAATGGTGGAAGACCTTAGACTTAATCTTTCTTAAGGAGATTTGATTTAGGTCTCATTTAAACTAGATCGACATAGTTAACTATTATGACTAACCTTAGTGACATTGGGTTAAGCTCAGATGATTGACCACCTTAGATCAGAACTGAGTCAACAAACATTGATCGGGTAAGTGGACCGGAGGGAAGGGATATGCCATTTAACTCGATAAGAACACAATTCAAATCGATTATAGCTTCCATTTAAAAATCAGTCGGTCGTATCTGCCAAAACTTACCTTAGCACCAATATTGTTGACCAAAATCAATCAGGTTAGCCTACAATCCAGACTCAACCGCTTGAGCTAATTAGGTCTTAGCTTTGATCGATTCACTCACGTGACTCGATCTTGACCCAGACTTTAATTCTATTAGGCTGCGTCAATATAGCATTATTGATCCCATCTAACCAACTCTTTGATTCGGTTAATCAATCGCTAGGACCTAATTGAGCTACCCAAGTCCGAACCCAATTTTATGAACATGTCTTAGATCTAAAATTTTTTAATTTTAGAACAATATATTTATATTCTTAATTCTTAATTAAGTTTAGGGTTTCAAATACAAAACATGTAAATAAGATCTAGATTTTAGATCTATTGGTTTTGCAGAAAGTAAGTTTTAATTTTCTGATTAAGGCTCTCTCGCCGCAGCACCCCTACACATCATTAAGAAACTCACATTCGAATGGGAGGAGAGGAATCTTTTAAGTCTACTTTGTTCTTATGATCGGACGGCAAGGAGGAACCTTAATCAGAATATAACTAATCTCAAAAACTAATTGATCTAATCATATATCTCATATAAGAAAATTGATCTTAAATTAAAACTTATTTTGCATACATCTCAATATATCATGCTGCATTATTTTTCATTCTAAATTATCCATAATTCATCTAAAAAATAAATTTATATTTGATCATTATCAAATAAATTTAATCTAGATCCTTTTTAGAACTATTCTACTTAAACAGTCTAACATGCAACTATCATATCTCATATGAATAAAATTAAATTTATTTTTATATATTTTTTAGATCTGATTATATATTATATAATATCAATAAAAAAAAAGATCTCAAAAAATTATTATTTAATCAAATTAAAATTATCGATTATACTAGACTACACATAGAATAATTCTATTTCCTAGTTTGTTATGTATCTCATACATTCTAGATCTAGATTATTATTTTAATTTTTAAGTTTTTAATTTAGATTCTAATCACATCTCATGTGATATCTTAAAATTATTAATTTATCAGATTAAAAATTAGGATCTAAATAAATTTATAGCAATCTGGCTGATCAACTAGTGTTAAGAGAGAATCCTGAATTTCTCGGGTCAGGTTCGTTCAGATCGATTGATGATGGATATTTCAAAAATTTTTCTTAGATCTAAATATAATTTACTTTTCAAATCTAATTTTATAGATTTAATAAATAAAAAAAATAATTAAATTAATTAATTAATTTTATCTTGTTCTTGAGGTAATCTTATTACCTTGATGATCCTACTGAAGCCTTGAGGTTCTGGATGCAGCCACAGCAAGCGCCTGACCTCTACGGTATTCACTCGGTAGATCGAGATCTTCTCCTTCTCTCTCCTTTCTCCCCAAACAATTAGATCTGATTATTTGAGAGATCTTAAAATCCTTCTGAAGATCACCGAGTCGTCTCTTGCACAGTGCTGCCTTCTTCCTTGTCGCCTTTTCTTGCCTGGATCGCACTAAATCTTAAGCCCAAACCTTGGGCATGGAGAGGAGAGAGAGGATCAGAAAGTGCATGGAGAGGGAGAGGAGCAGCATTGGGGCATGGGCTAGAGGAAACTTTGAAAAAAGTGGTGCGCAATAGTTTTTATATAGACCCTACTGCGCCATGCAGTGCCACATCATCCCCGCCAATCACGTTGCTTCTGCAATCAGATCAAATCTGATTGTGGGATGACATCACTGATCCAATCAATGAGAGACCCATAATTCACTTATGGTCCTAAGATTGGTCAAAAGTCCATGATGAGGGTGCCACCTAGTTTGAATCCAAGAAGTAACCTGAGTCCCATCCATATGGGACTCCAGGATCCCTATCCATGGGCGCACGCCTCCTAGTATGCACCCCTCTTTCTCATTTTAGAAGGGGACAAAGCCCCTTCTGCTCTTCATAAGTGCATGAACAATGGGCAGATGTCCAGGTCAAAGGTCAATATTGACCAAGTCAAAGTACAAAAAATTAGCAAATGAGGAAAATGCAGTGTTGTCTCAATTATCTCATAAATTAAGACAATCCTTTTCTGACTTGGACAGCTCCAATCAGATCAGTAAAGTACCTAGTGAGCACAAACTACATTTGCTCAGTCGAGATAACTTTTATGATTAGAAGAAAGCGAGTTAGGCTCAATCTGTGCTAGCACGATTTTCTTGAACTAATTGAATCTTATTCAAATCAATTGAACTGGGTTAGTTCAATTGATAGATATCCAAATCCAAATCCTTATTTGTGTGATTCAGTTAGGTTCAGTTTTATGGTAATGGGATATATCGTGATCTCCATATCGACATCATCAAAACTCTTTCGATGACAGAACTTTGATTCAACAACTTAGAATGATCGATATCATCTAAATCATTCTAATTGCTCCAAAATCATCCAGTGACACTAGAGTATATGGTGGCACCCATCAAAACTGAAGATGAACCTCTGGTGTAGTACTTGTAGTGATAAGTTCTTCTATCTTGAGCTCGATCAGAATTAGGGTTTAAGGTGAACTCGTCAAACCCTAATTTCTATCATATGATTATCATTTCCATTCAAGTTCGATGTGAAACTTAATAGAAACTTTTCTATTATTCACTCTCTCATGGCCATAGGGACTTATGGACTTGATTCTCATGATCATCATAGGCTGCTCTCTTCTACCGAGGTAGATAGATTCTCTTGTTGTGCATCCAATTCCTAAATGAACATGCTATAGCCAAACATACACCTCAGGATTCAATGGCTAGGAGACCAGTATGTGTAGTCAAAACTATAACACCCTCAAGGTGAACTACTGTGCACCTTAGGTAAAGAACCAACAACCACTAGCGCTTCGAGTCAGTCCATCAGAAAGGTAGACTTTCTTATAACTACTAGGTGTTCACCTTAGTGCCTCATTCTCTAACGAGTACCTGTACTCCTCGCTCCAGTTCTCTACCGTAGACTCAAGACTATCTACTACAAAGAAGAAGATTATACACAACCTTTCGGATACAATCACATCCTCATGATGATCCTAGTCAGGAGCATTTTTATGAGTTAATAAATAAAATTTATGTCTTAAATTTTTCAACTCTTAAAATATGAATTTCATTACCATTAACTCAAGGGATGTATCAAGACACTAAATACACTTATGTGATAGAAAATAACTATTTTATTATTATAGTCAAAATTATAATTTTGCCCTTAGAGTGTATACAGTGTCAGCCAATTCTGTCTTCTAGTGCACATATATAAACTCTAAACAGTCAAATCTAATCATCTCTCTGATGTGCTTTGTGGATAGTTCTCGAGTGAGTAATCCATCACGCTTATGTGCTTTATCGCTCAAGGGCTATGGCACCATTGTTGTCGTAGTATAGAGGAATGGCATCTGATGGCATCAACTTCGATCTCTACGGCAAACTTTTATACCAGAATGCCCCTTCTGCAGCTTCTGATGCAGCAATGTATTCTACTTCCATGGTGAAATCTGCTATCACTATCTGCTTGAAAAACTTTTCTCAACTGACAACTCCATTATCACACAAATAGCTTCAGATGATCAACTTTCTCGATCATCTACATCGGACATTAAATTCAAGTCTAGTACCCCTGTACTTGGAGTTCTCATTAGCCAAAGACCAACTAACATATCCTTAGTTCTCTCAAGTATTAAGGAACATTTCACAGAAGTCTAGTGTTCTATTCTCAGCTTTTGAATTCGACTAATATCTCTTGTGATACTCATAGCATGGGCTCATATCAGGTCGTGTACATAATATGGCAACTACTAAGACTCCCTAGTTGCTAAGAAATTAAAGATCTTGCCTCATGCGTTTCTATTTCCTCAGGTGTGGCTGGGGGCACAATCTTCTTGAAAAGATGAATGCCATGACTGAAGGGTAACCAAATACCTCTTTAAGAGTTTTTCAATACTAAACCTCTTTAGACTTTCCTCTGATGTACATCTTCTGTAAAAGTCTAGCATCCTAATTCAGTCTATCTCATATAAGGACCTTAATTTTTAGAAATAAAGATGCTTCATCTAGTCTTCATTGAGAATTCTTAGATAACCATCATTTTAACTATAGTCAACATAAGAAAATACATTCCCAATAAGAAGGATATCATCCACGTACAATACGAGGAAGACAACGGCGCTCCCACTGATCTTTTTGAAAATATATGGTTCCTCCTCATTTTTGATGAAATCAAATAATTTGATCACATCATTAAAACAAGTATTCCAGCTCCGAGATGCTTGCTTAAGTCCATATATGGATCTATGCAGTTTGCATACCTTATGATCAGCATCACTGGATATAAAACCTAGTGGTTGTTCTATATAGATATCTTCCTCAAGGTATCCATTTAAGAATGTCATTTTCACATCCAATTGCTATATTTCATAATCAAAATAGGCTGCAATAGCAAACAATGTACGGATGGATTTTAGCATAGCCAGTGATGAAAAGGTATCCTGATAGTTATTGCCTTCACATTGACTATACCCTTTTGCCACTAATCTAGCTTTGAATGTCTCCACATTCTCATCTGCATCAATCTTTCTCTTATAGATCCATTTACACCCAATAAGTACTATACCTTCTGGTGGATCTACCAAACCCAGGTCCAGACTTGGTTTGAGTGCATCGAGTCAATTTCTGACTTCATTGCCTCTAACCATTTTTTGGAATCGATATTCAATATCGCCTCGTTATAGGTTTTGGAATCATCACCATGAATCCCATTACCTACGAGAAATATTTTTTCTATTTTCTCTAAAATAGTACCTAAGTACCTCTCACGAGGATGGAAAACCCTTTTCGATCTATGAGGTGGAGGAGGTAGTGATTGTATTGGCTCAACATGATTTGGTTCCATAGGTCCTTAGCTTGTTGCTCTTGTGAGACGTTCTCCTCAAGCTTAATCTGCTTTCCAATGTTGCTATCTTGAAAAAACTATTTTTCAAGAAAGATGGCATGTCAACTCACAATCATATTATGATCTTCTAGAATGTAGAAATAATATCCTAATGACTTTTTAGGATATCCTATAAATCGAGATCTAAAGGGCCTAAAGTCTAACTTATCTGTTTATTGTCTTTTGACATGAGCCAGACAATCCTAAATTTTGTGATGACTCAGACTTGGTTTCTTACCATGTCATATCTCATACGGTGTGGTAGGAATGGTTTGAGAAGGAATCCTATTCGGTAAGTATATTGCAGTTAACAAACTATGTCCGCAAAAAAAATTAGAAAGATTTGTGAAGCTCATCATGGATCGGACCATATCTAATAGGGTCCGATTCCTCCGTTCTAAAACTCCGTTGAGTTGAGGTATTCTAAGTGAAGTCCATTGAGAGACTATGCCATTTTTCTTGAGATAGTCTAGAAATTTTCGATAAAGGTATTCATCTCCTCGATTTGATCGAAGAACCTTAATGGATTTTTTAGTTTGCTTTTCTACTTCATGTCTGAATTTCTTAAACTTTTCAAAAGCTTCAGACTTGTGTCTCATTAGATACATATCCATACCTAGATAAATCATTGGTAAAGGTTATGAAGTGGACAAAGTTGCCTCTAGCCGGCACATCAAATGAGCCGCACACATCAGTATGTACTAGGGCAAGAAGATCCGTGGCCCTTTCCCCATGTCCTACAAAAGGAAGCTTAGTCATTTTGCCATGAAGATAAGATACACAAATTGGATATGACTCGAAAGTCAACGGACTTAATAGCCCAATTTTTTTCAATTTGTTAACCCTATCTTCTGCTATATGATCTAGTCTTAGGTGCCATAGATACCTATCATTTGGACTATCCCGAGGTCATTTCATGGCATTCACATTTTGCTCGATATTAAAAATAGATACATCAATATGTAACTGGATGTAGAAGAAATCGCAAGATTAGATTCAATAATGAGCATACCTTCAGAAGGACCTACTTTCTTCTTATTCTTTAGGATGGCTAGGTATGTAGGACAGTTCCGCTTTCAATGGCCATTAGTGTTGCAATAGAAACACTTTCCTTTATCAGTAGCCTTCTTCTTCAGCTCTATCTTTTTCTTCTTTCCTCCTTCCATCTTTTGCCTTTTCACAGACTTCTACTTCTTTCCAAAAAACTTTCTCTTGGAAGACGTCTATTCCATAGCAAGCACTGAGCCTTTAGAATCTTTCATAGAAAGCTCAGCAGTAGCCAACATGTTCATAAGCTCAGCCAAAAAATTTTGAAGTTTATGCATATGGTAGTTCATGATGAACTGCCCATATGCATCAATCAAAGATTGCAGAATTATATCATTCTGCAGATCCATGTCTAACTTCACTCCGAGCTTTTCAAGCTCTTTCAAGTCCTTGATTATCATTAGACAATGATCTTGGACTGACTGTCCATCATGCATTTTAGCCTTGAATAGTCATTAAGTGACTTGATACTTGGCTGCGTGACTCTGTTCACCAAATATCTCTTATAGGTGAGCCAACATTTGGTGAAAAGTTTTGATATCTTTATGTTAGCATTGAAGCTCATCAGACATTGAGCCCAACATGTTATATCTGGCCTTGTTATCTTCGTCTGTCCACTTATCAAGAGACGCTCTCTATTCAGCGGATGGATGAGCTGGTAAGGTGGGAGGGTCCTGATCCATTACATGAGTTAACTTTTTAAAATCCAAAATGATTTTAAAGTTTCGAAGCCAATTCTTGTAATTTGGTCTGATCAGTCTATGGGTGTCTAGGATACGTGCTAATGGGTTGGACGCAGACATTTTTCTGTAGAGAGTCAAAGTTTCTAATTAGATATTATAATTAAGACTTGATCAATTTATTTAGAAATTTTATTTTTAAATAAATTAGCTTCCACTATTTTTTTGAATCCCTATACTTCCTCTATAGGGATGCAAAAATCTCTATGATTAATGATTTTTAGTGGATGGTGTGGTCCCACCAATTGACTCATCACTTCACCTAACAGTTATTGATGATGGATTAGCCAATGGGTAAACAACTCTTGTTCAATGATTCTCTGATCATGGTGCACCCAAAATTTTGGTCTCTAATTCATAAATCTCACCGTGCCCAGAATATTAATCCACTTCTTACTTAAGTCAGACCCACCATTTGCACAGATTGAATTCCTAATTGAGTCTCTCACCGTATTCAAAATATTAAGTCAATCCATCCTCCAGCCCGTAGCATCCAATGCCTAATAGACATGATTGCATCATTTTGGTGCAACTAAACCACTGTAACCAGCCGAGAATAATCAACCCCAGGAAGGGCCCTGCACATCTATAATGGTGGAAGACCTTAGATTTAATCTTTTCTTAGAAAGATTTTTAGGTCTCATTAAACTTTACTTGACATAGTCATAACCATTATGACTAACCTAATGGCATGGGTTAGCTCAGATTATTGGCCATCTTAGATCAGGATTGAGCCAACAAATATGGCTAGGTAAGTGAGACTGGTGGAAGGGATATGCCATTAACTCGATAAGAATGCATTTGAGTCGAGTAGCTCCCAATTAAAAATCAGTCGGTTGTATCTGCCAAACTTACCTTAGACACCAAATTGTTGAGCCAGAACCAATCGGGTTAGCTTACAATCCAGACTCTAACCATTGAGCCTAATTAGGTCTTAGCTTGATCGATCACTCATGTGACTCGATCTTGATCCAGACTTAATCCTATTAGGCTGGTCAATTTAAGCACTTTTGATCCCATCTAACCAACTCTTGATTCGATTTGATCAACCGCTTAGACCTAATTGAGCTACCCAAGCTCGAACCTAATTTTATGAATATATATTAGATCTAAAATTCTTAATTTTAGACCTAATATATATTTTATAATCTTAATTCTTAGTTAAGTTTTTAAATAAAATCCTAGGATTTCAGAATCTAAGGTTTTGCAGAAAATAAGTTCTTGATTTCTGATTAAGGATAAATGCGCAGCACCCCTACACATTATAAGAACACCCCATCAAATGAGAGAAGAGGACATTTAAATCCTACTTTATTCTTATGACTGGATGGCCAAGGGGAATATCTTAATCAGAAATATAAAAACTATAAACTAGTTAGATCTACATCATATATCTCATATATAAAAATTGATCTAACTATAAACTTATTTTGCATACATCTCATATATCATATCATGCATATTTTTAGATCTAAATTATCTCATAATTATTTAAAAAATTAAATTTAAATTGATCACATCAAAATAAATTCTATTCTAGATAATTATGTAGAACTATTCTACAACTAGTCTAAACATCCGTTCATCATATCTCATATGAATCAAAAATTAAATAATTTTATTTTTTATTTTTTAAATTATATTATAATATTTATCTATAAAAAAATAGTAAATAAATTAATCTAAAATTATAATTTAATCAAATTAAATTATGGTCATGTAAGACTATACATAGAACAATTCTATTCTACAACTAGTCATGCATCTTAGAGAATTTAGATCTAAATTATTTAATTTTAATTTTTTTGATTTTAGATCTAATCATATCTCATGTGATATCTAAAATTATCTAATTATTAGATCAAAATTAAATTAAAATTAGATCTAAATAATTTATGAAAATCTGGCTTTGATACTAGTTGAAGGAAAAAATCTATTTTCCGGGTTAGGTTCGTTTAGATCTAATTTGATCAAAAGAAATATTTTAAAAAATTTTCTCTTAGATCTAAATTAAATCTAATACCTTTTAGATCTGATTTGATAGATCTAATAAAATAAAATAAAAATAAATCAAATTAGATTCAATTTATATCTTGTTCTTGGGTAATCTAATTATCCTATGATGATCCTGCTGATTGCCTGAGATTCTGGATGTAGCCACGCAATCGCCTGGTCTCTACTAGTATCCACTCAAGCAGGATTTGGATATCTCCTCCTTCTCGATCTATCCTCCAAAGATCAAATCTGGATCTAATCTTGAAGGTCTTCAAAATAACTTTTGGAGATTTGATGTCGTCTCTTACAGTAGTGCTGCCTTCTTTCTTTCTTGTCGCTTTTCTCTTGCCTGGAATGCACCAAACTTGAGCCCAAAGCCTCTTGAACGTGGAAAGGAGAGAGAGGATTTGAGGAAGGTATGGAGGAGAGAGGGAGAGAGCAATATGGCATCGATAAAGGAAGAAGTTATCCAAAGCTAGCTGCAGACAGGATTTATATAGACCCTACTGCACCATGCAGTGCCACATCATATCGGTCAATCACATCTCTTTATGCAATCAGATCTAAATCTGATTAGTGGAATGACATCATCTGATCCAATCAGATGAGAGCCCCTCTCCAACATCCTTAGGTGGTGTCAAGACTGGTCAAAGCAGAGTCCTTGGCGCCACCTAGTTTGATTCCAAGAAGCAACCTGAAGTTCCATCTGCATGGGACTCCAGGCATCCCTATCCTTAGGCGCACGCCTTCCTAGGCATGTGCCCCCTTCTTTTCTCTTTCTAGCATGGAGATAAGTCCCTATCTGCTCTCTTATGGATGTCTGACACATGGACAGATGTCTAAGTGTCAAAGGTCAATGTTTGACCAAAATCAAAAGAAAAGAATTAGCAGGTGACGAAAAATGGCAGGTGTTGTCTCAAATTTATCTCATAAATTAAGACAATCTTTTTCTGACCTGGACAAGATTCAGTCAGACCAAGTAAAGGTACCTGAGTGAGCACAACAATATTTGGCTCAGTCGAGACAACTTTTAATTATTGTAGAAGGAGAACATTAGGCTCAATCGTGTGCTAGCATGATTTTCTTGAACCTAATTGAATCTAATTCATATCAATTAAACTAGGTTAGTCCAATTGATGATATCTAGATCCAAATTTTTGTTTATGTGATCCAATTAGATTCAGTTCTATATGATAATGAAATATGTCGTGATCTCTATCATCGACATCATTGAAATACCTTCTGATGGATCAGAACTTTTCTGATTCAGACAAGTAGAATAATCGATCATCCAAATTATTCTAATTGCTTTCAAAATCTACCAGTGACACCTAGCAGTATATGATGGCAATCTATCAAAACTAAAAATGAACCTCTTAGTGTAGTTACATGTATGATTAAGTTCTTCTATCTTGAGCTTTGATTAGATTAGGGTTAAGGTGAACTCATCAAATCTTAATTTCTGTCATATGATTTAATTATTTGATTCAAGTCCGATGTGAAAATCTTAATAGAAACTCTTTCTATTATTTCACTCTACCATTGCCATGGGCTTATGGACTTGATTCTCATGATCATTATAGGACTGCTCCTCATCTACCGAGGTAGATAGATTTTCTCTTGGTGCAATCCAATTTCTACAATGAATATGCTATAACGAACATACACCTCAGAATTCTGAATGACTACAGATCGAGTCATGGTGTAGTCAAACTATAATACCCTCAAGGAGAACTGTCGATGTACCTTAGGTCAAAGAATCAGATACACCACTACAGCTTCGAGCCAGTCATCGATGAGAAGGTAGACTTTCTTATGACTGCTCGAGGTGGTCACGCTCAGTGCCCTCATTCTCTAACGAGTACCTGTGCTCTCGCTCCAATATCTCTACACCGTAGACTCAAGACTCATCTACTATAAAGAAGCGATTGTACACCAATCTTCTGGATCAATCACCATCCTCATGATGATCCTATGGTCAGAAGCATTTTATGAGTTAATAATGAAAATTCATGTCTTAAATTTTCAACTCTTAAAAATATGAACTATCATTACCATTAACTCAAGGGATGTATCATAGATACTAAATACACATTATGATAGAAAATAATCTATTTTATTATTTATAATCAAAATTATAATTTTGCCCTTAGAAGTATACAATAAGTGTCAGCCAATTCTGGCTTCTAGGGCACATATATCTAACATCGGCAGGACCTTCTGATGTTCAAGCTAGTTTTCTTATCAACAAGAATAAAGTACTTAGAAAAATATAAACGAAAATGAGCTTAGAGAAGAAGACGTATCTGAAGGATCTCTTATATAGGCGGAGCACATAACAAAATGATAGTGACAGCCATAATAGAATACTAGTAGATCGTTCGGACCATGTGAAGTTTGTTACGAAGAGTGAGCTATCATTTTTTGTGACTTGAAGGTAGTTGAATTCTATTTATTAGAGTTCGGACAAGACTTCTACATCTATTAGCAAGCTACATGTGTTGGGATGAAGAACTTGAAATTGGATAGGTCAAACTTAAAGAGCGGCTTTTGAGTGGCAGGTGGCGAATCTGTAATTGGTTAAAATCTATTAGTGCTGCCTTTGACAGCTTTGAAAAATTTGGCCATCTCCGAGATCGATCAGGTACTGACGGGGGCACTCAGGCTAGGGGCTAGAGAGGGAACAGTAGAACTTTCAATGAGAATTATTATCAGGCTTTCTGAAGGAGTTCAGCAAAGTTGTTAAGGATCCGAGATCGATTGGGAGCTGAGATGGATAAATATTTAAGGCTTAAGATCTCTTGCTGATGCCATTCGATCTGCAGAAGTTTTGCTGTTTTAAAGGTCGGCCTAAAGTTTGGGTTAAAAGAATACTGAAGTTCACTGTCAGTGGGGTAGTTGTTATTGGTTTCGGATTAGAAATCTGACTTGAATTGTCGACGAGATCTTTTTATTATTCAGGTTCGTCCGATCAATGTTCATGATGTAAGATAACTTAACCTACAATTATTAGAAACAAATGAAGGAATTTCGCCGCTTTCGAGGTTGACTGCCATCTACAAGGCAAAGTAGGAGAGTTCATCTAGAGAAAAATCCATCTCAATGAAGCTCGACATTGAAGTTCGTCCGGCCTGAATTTAGCATGCTTTCGACAAGTTCTACAGTCGTAGGGAGAGAGCTAGAAGTTCGCCTGATGGATAGGGTCTGAAGGCCAAACTTTTCTAATCAGATTGGGATTGGAGAGTAACATGATTGAAATTTGGATATTAACATCACTGCTCCAAATAATACCATACTAAGGTCGGTCAATTCACTTGACTTTGGTGGAATATATTTTACCCCCAAAACTACCAAACCTGAACGAGTAGTAGCTTGTGTGCAATCATCCGAAAACACCGGAGAACTTGCTTCAGATGCAATACAGAGAATCTTGTCTTAGTTATACAATTCAATCGGAAGATCGGGCATCCTTAACCGAACCACAGTTTGATTTAGAGGATCTCGGCCTGGTTTTAAAGTTAGGCTTCCACGGTTCAGAAGCCATCAATTGGCCGGCCAAGGACCAAAGTGCCTTAGTCAACACCCGTTCACGAATTTCCTCCAATTGAAGATTAAACAGCAAAACCCCCGAAGAAAGAGGAACAACTTAGAGATTAGTCTCCAATCCCCAATGGAGTTTAATTTCTCTCTGAATATAGTCTGAAGGTAAACCACGATCCAACCTAAAAGAGCATATTGCCACTTTGAACAAGCGAGATGCAGATCTTCATCAAAGAAGGCAACAACGTATGTAAATCATTGGTGAAGAGCCGTAATATCATCATCAGAGGGAGGAGACACGGTTCATGAAATTCTCTGAGGCCTCTGGATGACCTGAGACCAAGAGCAGCCGGATTTCGGAAAAGAACCCTCACGGGCGGTAGGATGAGGAGAAGACAACATAGTCTCCAATCCCCCGCACCTCCCCAAAGGAGGGCAAAAATGAAACCCTCTGATGAAGAGATTTTTCCTTTCCCTTTCCCAAACGAGCGAAAACAACTCCCCGTTACGAAGTAGACTGCTTCGCTTGATCTTGTGCGTTGTGATGTTTGCTGCCGCGTTGGTATAATTGCTGCTAGCAAATATGATTTGTATTATGGCAGCTAGCGATTCTGTAGGAAGGTTTTCGTGCTCTTGCTGCTATCTTTGCAGCCGGTGTTTTGTTACCTCATTAGGCTTGCTTCAAATCCTTTTATACATTATTTTATTATCTTTGATCCTCTGATCAACTTTCTCTAAATCAGCTGGAGATTGACTGTGTTTCATCATTATATGGAAACCATTGCAACTATTTTCATACTTTTTCTCCGTCCATCCTTCCATTTTTGTACAATTTTTTCTCATTCTTAATCAATTCAGGTGGCCTAGCCTTTTTTTTTTCTGTCAAAAAAAAAAAAAAAAAAAAAAAAATGGAGAAGAGAAGAGAAGCTACCGTCAAATGAGAAGGGATGGGGTGGGGTGGGGATGTTGAGCACGTGAAATTAGAAATATTCTGAGGCGGACGACGGGGTGGATGGAGAAGGGTATAATCGAAATTTCAGAGTGAGGAGGGGATGGAATGGGACTGGATATTAAAGAAACAAGAGCCTTGTGGACCGGAAATTATACAATCCGTCAATAAGGAATTAAATAATACCTATTTTAAATTTGAGCCATTTGTTTAAGGCATCTACAATAAGGATGGCAATCGGACTGAATCAAAAAATTTATGAACCCAAATTTGATCTATTTATTAAATAGCTTAGATTTTACGATCCAAATCTGACATACTTAATAAATAAGCTATCAAACCTGACCTATTTATAACTCATTATAATTCAGTTAAAAAAATAAATTTTGACTCTTTTATGTCTTATTTAAAAATAAAAAAATGAAAAAAAATTAAAAATCTGCTCTTCGATCTTTGCACTCACCACATCTCTACCTGACCCCCTCTCCGCCCTTGCCACACTCTTGGCCATCTCTTTGCCAACCTGCTCGATAGGAGCTCTCAACCACCTCTAGCTTTGCTCTTAACTGTGCTCTTGATTGCCTCTAACTTTACCCTTAATCGAGCTCTCACGAGCAGAAGAGTTTGAGCCTTAAAGATGGCAAAAGAAGAGGGGAGGACTCCGAACCTCCGTCATCTCTAAGCTTTGGAGCTCCAATCGATGTCCCACCACCTCCTTCGTCTTTAGACTATGAGGGCTTGAATAATCTCCATTGCTTCCAACCCACGCTCGATGGCATTGGAATGGAAGGCTGCAATAAGCCTCTACAGTCAAGCTCCATGGCCTCAGCATTGTCTTTAAAACAACGGCGGCGCAAAAAAGAATGAAAGGGAGGAGAAGAGAAAACCCTAACCACGATGAGATATTAATGGGATGGATGGGAGTGGAAGCGGGCGAATTGAAAAAAGGAGCGGTTATTAGGATAGGTCGAGTGGGAGGAGCGAGTGGTTTTAATTGTGCATCAGTCATCAGCCCGTTACTCAGTCCATTTAAATAGCCCAGCTAATGGTATACTACCTAATCTCGTGCAACCTAGAAATTATACGGGTTAAACAAATTAAGTAGGTTAGACGACTGAAATCTGAATTCAATCCAAATAATAAACAGGTTAAATGGATCGACATGTTTATGATCCGAATGTGTTTAGTCCAAAAATCTATTTATGATGGATCAAACATGGATCAGATTGGTGGATCAGTTTGTAATTTACCACCCCTAATCTAGACTGTGCATGAAAAATAGAAATAATACATAGAAAAAATAGTGAACCAATGAGGACCTTGTAGTTATTACTCGCAACAGGGTAAGGTGACCGAGAAAATGCAAGCTACGCTCTTCTCCAATAAATAGACAGGGTGGACAGACTTGGTGATGACTTTGATTTGAGGAAACGCCAAGGCTATGAAGTTTGTTTCTTTTTTAAATGTGCGATGGTCGTTGCTTAATCGTTGCTTGGAATCATCCGCGCTGCAAGGCTACGTCTCCGAAGGAACTTGGTGATCGGCAGCGGCAGCAGAAGACCGCATGAGACTTGGTAGTCCTCTGCATACGCTGCACTGCCAGAATCGATCCATGTCCTATGATTTTAGTCTCAGGTACGTGTCAAACAATTTATATTATATATCTGCAATATTTCCGCCATTAGTCTGTATGAGGACTAGTAAGTGCATACATGAAAAGACTGGGCTTATGGTTCTCTTATTTTAAAAGCAATGTTATGGGATACCTTGCAAGTTTGTACGTTGGTGATATGCGGCATGAATAGATCAGTGCAATATATGATATTAGTGGGATTCACCAATGGTTGGTCATGGAATTATGCCACCTTGGCCATGATCTTCAAGACTCATTCTCAAAAATTTTGATCAGATTGACTGAAACGCTGAAGTAGATCCCAATGACAAGCTTTACTGGGACTACTATGAGGAGTTCAGATGAAGCAATCTCATCTGTTTTTGTCCGATCCTTAGCTTAGATAAGAGCTGACCTCCTAATCAAGATCTCATCGATGACAAAGATGAAATCCTATGATTAATGTCTATATGAGCACATTCAAGATCACTCCTTGGCTATGAGCCGATCTTAGTCTACTAGCCTACTTAGCCACATGGACAATTAGTTAGAATCTTCCAATAAACTCTAAAATATGCCCATAACAAATATCCCACATTTAACAATTTGGATTTCCTATCCTAGCAACCTCTAGAACTAGGGCATAACAAATTCTGGCAGCCCTCTATATAAAAAGGTAATAAGAGGATCCTCGAGATAAGCTGAAATGAGGCTAAGCTATGTTATTCTAAGCTCTCCCTCTCTCCCCTCCCATTCTACTATGCTCAAGCTTCGGTTAACTTAAGCATTAGAGGATTTATAAGGATTGATGTAGTGCTCCCAAACCTTAGAAACATAAGAAGAAAGATCATGGAAAGATAGGAGCGAGCCACCCAAGAAAACCAGCTTGAATAGTAGAGGAGTCATCTCAATTCTAAGACGAGATGACTCGATGCTAAGTGAGATGTCTCGGTCTCAGTCCGAGATGACTCGGTCTAAAAAAAAATTCAGACAGAGAGAAGTGTTTCGAAAGTGCCAGGTTGACATGTAGTTAGAAACTTCTCGATTTGAAGATGAGACATCTCAGATGCAGACGAGACATCTCGATTTCAGTTAGAGACGTCTTGATTTTGGTGGACAGAAATGTACGGGAGTTCTATTTGAGTCTACGATAGGAACTTATCTTAAGGATCTTAAGGTTTGGTTTGAGAGGTCCTAAGAAAGCTAACTCATATATGGATCAGGTTTAGATCTAGGGGATGAGAGCATGGAAGACGTGGATGTACATAGGCTCGGTGGGTGCTTTCATGTATTAGATTAGCCAAAAGAATTTTTGGTTGGGCCAAATGGCTATGTATAAATACATAGGTTGTATTAGAATTTCATTAAGTAGTAGAATACAGATCTTTTCTTTCTTAGTTTCTCATCTCTCTTCTCTCTAGTGTTGCCACCGCAGGGTTCTTAAAGAAGTCCTAGAGAGGGGGGATGCCTTCCTCAAGCTCTAGGAGGGAGGCATCCCATCACAAATCTAGATGGTGGATCGGTGGTATGCTATCCTTAAAGAATATCAAAGGTCTCTTCAGGTCCATACTAAAGATCAGAAGTTTTTGCAATATGATATCAGAGCAATACCAGGATCTAACATTTGGTATCAGAGCTTGATGGTGCGTAGAGGCGAAAAAGAAATCATATATGATGAAATCAAAAATCTACATAAGTATTTCATGGTATGTCTCAGATCTATCTTTATTATTGTTGTGGTTTGACCAGCAGCGGGTTGAAGGTGAAGGCTGAGAGGATTAATGGGAAGGATTTTTTTTTGGGTGGAAGATTTGGGTGCATGATTTGCTGATCGGTCTTGGTGAAAAGATCGGGATATATGATGGTTAGGTGATAGAGTTCTCTAGGAAGATGGATAGTGTGGGGCTGTTTAATGGATGAGGAGAGATTTTTTAAGGGATAATAATCGAAAGAAGGCTAAAGAAGCGACTATATGTCCTTTGGTTGTAAGAAGATAGGAAAGTAGTTGGGCATATATTCAGCAGTTCGATCAAACATAGATTTGTGAAGAGTCCAAGAAAGGCTAAAGAAGCGACTATACATCCTTCGGTTGCAAGAAGGTAGAAAAGTAGTCAGGGATATATTCAGCGGTTCGACCAGAGCAAGAGGTAATGGTTGAAGGAAGGCTAAAAAAATGACTATACATCCTTCGATTGTAGGAAGACAGAAAAATAGTCGGAGATGTATTCAACAGTTCGACTAGAGCATGAATTTGCAAAGCCTTAGGGATAATAGAGATAGATGATCCATGGAGCAGGTCCAGCAGGTTAGGACTGGGTGCTATAATGTAGTGTAGAGACAAGGTAGGGAGTGCTAGAGTGCCACAGTAGCACTTCTCTAAAGGCACAGGGGTTGAGAGAGAGGCTCGGTGGTGCAGTAGCCTTTGGAGGTATCTCATCAAAGATTGTCAAGGGCATCAAGCAGCCAGGAGTGTTTTGGATCAAGTTTCTTCTATAGAAGCACCAAGAAGAATCACGATTTAGGTGGAGGATGGCTTGTGTATAGCAAGAAAGGATCCAGATATCTATGAGAGACAGTGTTGAGCCTCAGGATGAGATAGATGGGTCTGAGGCTAGGATAAGGTTTGAGCTATTGTTCCTCCGAGCGTAACTGAAGTGATGGTTGGTGCAGGAGTATAAGAGGAGAAGTGCTAGGGTAGAATTTTCTAGAATTCAGTCATTGGTTTTAAAGAGTTGGATGAACTCTTAAATTTTGGAGGTGCCTATAGGTTGCGAAAGTATCTAAGATGACTTCAAAAAGGGCCATGGAGTGTGGAGGGTTCGAAAGGGCAGTGATGGTGTTCGTGATGCAGCGGCAGGTCCAGTAGTACAGCATTGGATAATTGGCCTTGGATGACTCAGTTATAGAGTCAAGATCTTCTATGGCATCAAATAGACTTCAAGTTTTGGTGGAGCTCCGGAGAGGTGGCTTCATAAGTGGAGAGAAAATTTGCCATGAGTTCAAAGCGCAGAGGTATAGGAGGATCGATATTCTAGCACCAGCATCGATGATGCATAGTTTCAGATAAAGCAACATGTGTAGGTGGACAAGCATAGCTCTAACGAGATCATGTCAGGTGGTGCAATGAGTACTAGTATAGGAATGCTGTAGGTTTTTTAGGAAAGTCTAGAAAAAGTGATGCAGCTGCTAAGTAGAAAGGATCCTATAATTTCAGGATGATATAAAGAAGCAAGCCAAGGTCTTCAGTGGTGAAGACAATCATCTCAAATGTCTCCAAGGATGCACAACAGCTAAAAAGGATTGGTGGAGGCAATGTTTACATAAGGGACTATCAGGGTGCATAGCGACAGTAAGATCATACAGGAGGACATTGCCTGGTATGCCAAGGCTTGGATGCACCAAGGTGAAGATTATAAGAATTGGTGTGGTGCTCCCAAATCTTGAAAATATAAAAAGAAAGATCATGAAAAGATGGGAGCGAGCCACCTAAGAAAATCAGCTTGAATAGCAGAGGAGTCATCTTGGTTCTGAGACGAGATGACTGAAGGAAAATCTTGATTTTTCGGTCTAGGTTCGTTCAGATCTGATCAGATCAAGAGATATATTTCAAAATTTTTTCTCTTGATCCCAATCAAATCTTGATATATTTCAGATCTGATTATTATTATTTTAAAAATTAAAACAAAATTAGATAAATTAAATCAGATTTAATTTACCTTGATATGGGTAATCCTATTACCCGTTGATGATCCTGTATGCAGCGGAAGGTTCTAGATCTAGCCACGCAAGTGCCTGACCTCTACCGGTATCCACTTAGGCTAGATCTGGAGATCCTCTTCTTCTCTATCATACCTCCAAAAATCAGATCTGGATCTGATCTGGAGGATCTTCAAAACTCCTTTTGAAGATCAGCAGTCGTCCTTTGCAGCAGCGCAGCCTTCTAGCTTTCAGTCGCCTTTCTTTGATCTGGATTGCACCAACCAAAAATCCAAAACTCCTTTTGGATGTGGAGAGGAAGGGGAGAAGGTGGTTTGGCATGGAGGAAGAGGGGAGAGGCAGCCTTGGGCATGGGGAATTGTGATTCCTTTCAATCACTTTCAATCACAATCTGGGTTGGGCGTAGGGTCTTATTTATAGACTGTCTGTGATCCAACTTCTCTTCTTCCCAACCAATCACAACTCTTTGTGAAATCAGATCTAAATCTGATTGGTGGAAATAGAGTCCCCTGGATTCCTCCTTAGAGGGCACCTAAGATCAGTCAAAGTTGGTTCTTAGGAGAACTCTAATTGGAATCCAAAAAGGAGATGGAGTCCCTGTCCAACAGGGACTCCTAGGCGCCTCCAACTTGGGCACACGCCACTCTCTCTTGCCAGGTTCTAGTAGGGGACAGGCCCCCACCAGCTCTCCAATAGGTGCATGACATGTGGTCAAAAGTCAAAGTGTCAATGGTCAACATTTGACCAGTCAAAGGTAGACTTTTGACCAAAGTCAAAGAACAAGAAATGGCAGGTGACCAAAAATGGCAGGTAATGTCTTACAAAATAAGACAACCTTTTCTGACTTGGACAACCTCCAGTCAGACCATATGAAGGCCTCTGATTGAGCACAAACTCCTTTGGCTCAGACAGGACAACTTATTTATGATAGCAAAAGAAGAACGTTAGGTTCAATCGAGTGCTAGCACGATTTTCTTGAACCTAATTGAATCTCATTCAGATCAATTGAACTGGATCAGTTCAATTGATGATCACCAGATTCAAACCCTTGTTTGTGTGACCCAGTTAGGTTCAGTTCTGTATGGTAATGGGATATGTCATGATCTCTATCATCGACATCATCGAAACTCCTTTCGATGGATCAGAACTCTTCTGATTCGAACAGCTAGAATGATCGATCATCTAAATCATTCTAATTGCTCCCAAAATCCACCAGTGACACCTAGCAGTATATGGTGGCAACCCATCAGAGCTGAATGCGAACCTCTTGGTGCAGCTACCTGTATGTGATTAAGTTCTTCTATCTTGAGCCCCGATCAGATTAGGGTTAAGGTAAACTCGTCAAACCCTAGTTTCTGTCATATGATGTAATCATTCGATTCGAGTCCGATGTGAAAATCTAAATAGAAACTCTTTCTATTATTTCACTCTGCCATGGCCATGGAACTTTTGGAACTTGATTCTCATGATTATCATAGGGCTGCTCCTCTACCACCGAGGTAGATAGATTCCATCTTGATGCCATCCAGTTCCTACAATGAACATGCTATAGCCAACATACACCTCAGGGTTCCATATGGCTAGGAGACCGAGTAATGGTGTAGTCAAACTATAACACCCTCAAGGTGAACTACCGATGCACCTCAGGTCAAAGAACCAGACACACTACTGCAGCATCGAGTCAGTCATTGACGAGAAGGTAGACTCCCTAATGACTACTCGAGGTGGTCACGCTCAGTGCCCTCGTTCTCTAACGAGTACCTGTACTCTCGCTCCGGTGTCTCCACACCGTAGACTCAAGACTCATCTACTAAAGAGAAGCGATTGTACACCAACCTTCCGGATCAATCACCATCCTCGTGATGATCCTATGGTCGGGAGCATTTTATGAGTTAATAATGATTATTCATGTCTTAAATTTTCAACTCTTGAAAATATGAATTATCATTACCATTAACTCAAAGGATGTATCACAGACACTAAATACACATATGTGATAGAAAATAACCCATTTTATTGATATTAGTCAAAATTATAATTTTGCCCCTAGAAGTGTATTACAAGTGTCAGCCAATTCTGGCTTCTAGGGCACATATATCTAACAATCTCCCACTTGTCCTAAAGCCAATTGGCTACAAGTCTAAGTCCCATCTTCTCAAGGTGGGCTTCGATCTTCTGCTGGCCCAACGGCTTTGTAAGTGGGTCTGCCACATTATCTGTGGAGTTGACTCTCTTGACCTCGACATAACCCTTCTCGAGGTAATCGCGGATGAGGTGGTATCGCCGCTCAATATGCTTGGATTTCTGGTGAGACCTCGGCTCCTTAGCAAGGGCTATGGCGCCATTGTTGTCGCAGTACAGAGGAATGGCATCTGATGGCATTACTCGATTTCTGCAGCAAACTTCTTGTACCAGAATGCTTCCTTCGCAGCCTCTGATGCAGCGATATATTCTGCTTCCATGGTGGAATCTGCTATCACCATTTTGCTTGGAACTCTTCCAGCTGACAGCACCACCATTGCACACAAACAGACTCCCAGATGTCGACTTTCGATCATCTATATCGGACATGAAATCCGAGTCTGTGTATCCCTGGACTTGGAGTTCTCCATTACCAAAGACCAACATCATATCCTTAGTTCTTCTCAAGTACTTAAGGATACATTTCACAGAAGTCCAGTGTTCTTCACCTGGATTTGACTGATATCTGCTTGTGACACTCACAGCATGGGCTATATCAGGTCGTGTACATAGCATGGCATACATGAGGCTCCCTATTGCAGAAGCATAAGGGATCTTGCTCATGCGTTCTATTTCCTCAGGTGTGCTGGGGCACATCTTCTTGGAAAGATGAATACCATGTCTGAAGGGTATTAATCCCCTCTTAGAGTTTTCCATACTAAACCTCTTTAGTACTTTCTCTATGTACATCTTCTGTGAAAGTCCTAGCATCCTATTCGGTCTATCCCTATAGACCTTAATTCCTAGAATAAAGGATGCTTCACCTAGGTCTTTCATGGAGAATTCCTTGGACAACCATAATTTGACTGTTGTCATCATGGGAATATCATTCCCAATAAGGAGGATGTCATCCACGTACAATACGAGGAAGACAACAGCGCTCCCACTGACCTTTTTGAAAACACATGGTTCCTCTTCATTTTTGATGAAACCAAATATTTTGATCACATCATTGAAACGAGTGTTCCAGCTCCGAGATGCTTGCTTAAGTCCATATATGGACCTTTGCAGCTTGCAAACCTTGTGATCAGTATCACTGGATGTGAAACCTAGCGGCTGTTCCATATAGATATCTTCCTCAAGATATCCATTTAAGAATGCCGTTTTCACGTCCATTTGCCATATTTCATAATCGAAATAGGCTGCAACGGCAAGCAATGTGCGGATGGATTTTAGCATAGCCACTGGGGAAAAGGTATCCTGATAGTCAATGCCTTCGCATTGACTATAACCTTTTGCCACTAGTCTAGCCTTGAATGTCTCCACATTCCCATCTGCACCAATCTTTCTCTTGAAGATCCATTTACACCCAATAGGTACTATACCTTCTGGTGGATCTACCAAGGTCCAGACTTGGTTTGAGTGCATCGAGTCAATTTCTGACTGCATTGCCTCTAGCCATTTCTCGGAGTCGATATCTGATATCGCCTCGTTGTAGGTTTTGGGATCATCACCATGAGCACCATTACCTACGAGGAATATTTTCTCTACATCCTCTGAAATAATACCTAAGTATCTTTCAGGGGGACGGAAAACTCTTTTCCGATCTACGAGGTGGAGGAGGTAGTGTTCTTATTGGCTCAACCTGATTTGGTTCCAATTGGTCCTTAGCTCGTTGTACTTGTGAGACTTTCTCATCAAGCTTGATTTGTCTTCCAATGCCACTATCTTGAATAAACTATTTTTCAAGAAAGATGGCATGTCGACTCACAATCACATTGTGGTCTTCTGGAATGTAGAAATAGTATCCTAATGACTCTTTAGGATATCCTATGAATCGAGCTCTGAAAGGACCTAAACTCTAACTTGTCCGCTTGTTGTCTTTTGACATGAGCCGGACAACCCCAAATTCTGAGATGACTCAGACTTGGTTTCTTACCGTGCCATATCTCATACGGTGTGGTAGGAACGGTTTTAGAGGGAACCCTATTCAGTAGATAAATTGAAGTTAACAATGAGTGTCCCCAAAGAAAATCAGGGAGGTCTGTGAAGCTCATCATGGATCGAACCATATCCAATAGGGTCCGATTTCTCCATTCTGAAACTCCCATTGAGTTGAGGTGTTCCTGGTGGAGTCCATTGAGAGACTATGCCATTTTTCTTTAGATAGTCTAGGAATTCTCGGCTAAGGTATTCACCTCCTCGATCTGATCGAAGAACCTTAATGGGTTTTTCAGTTTGTTTTTCTACTTCATGTCTGAATTCTTTGAACTTTTCAAAAGCTTCAGACTTGTGTCTCATAAGATACACATACCCATACCTAGACAGATCATCGGTAAAGGTAATGAAGTAGACAAAATTGCCTCTAGCCGGCACATCAAATGGGCCGCACACATCAGTATGTACTAGGGCAAGGAGATCTGTGGCCCTCTCCCCATGTCCAACAAAAGGGAGTTTAGTCATTTTGCCTTGAAGACAAGATTCACAAGTTGGATATGACTCGAAAGTCAATGGACTCAATAGCCCATTTTTCTCCAATTTGTTGATCCTATCTTCTGCTATATGACCTAATCTCAGGTGCCATAGATATCTATCGTTTGGACTATCCCTAGGTCGTTTGGCATTCACGTTTTGCTCGATAGTTAGAACAGGTACATCAATATGTAGCTGATAAAGACCATTAATAAGAAAACCATTTGCAATTTTATTTCTTTCATAAAGAATGTTACAATGGTCCTTAAAGAAGGTAATCACATAGCCTTCTTGTGCTAAGCATGAAACAGAAATCAAATTTCTGCTAGCTGCAGGCACATAATAACAGTCTTTCAAAACTAAGTCTAAACCAGATGGTAATCGAAGAGGGTATGTTCCCACGGCTACTGCAGCAACTCTTGCTCCATTACCGATGCGTAGGATCATGTCTCCATCCCTCAGCCTCCTGCTATCCTCAAGACCCTGCATGGAAGTGCACAGATGAGCACTAGAACCAGAGTCAAGCACCCAACTGGATGCAGAAGAAACCGTAAGGTTAGACTCAATAACGAGCATACCTCCAGAAGGACCTTCCTTCTTGTTCTTCAGGGTGGCCAGGTAAGTAGGGCAGTTCCGCTTCCAATGGCCGTCGCTGTTGCAATGGAAACACTTTCCTTTGACATCGGCCTTTTTCTTTGGTTCTGCCTTCTTCTTCTTTGTTCCTTCCATCTTCTGCTTTTTCACAGACTTCTTTTTCTTTCCATAAGACTTTCTTTTGGAAGAAGTCCATTCCATAGCAAGAACTGAGCCTTTAGAACCTTTCATAGAAAGCTCAGCGGTAACCAGCATATTCATTAATTCGGCCAAGGAATTTTGAAGTTTATGCATGTGGTAATTCATGATGAATTGCCCATATGCATCAGTCAAGGATTGCAGAATAATATCGTTCTGCAGGTCCAAGTCTAACTTCACACCGAGCTTCTCAAGCTCTTCCATGTCCTTGATCATTATCAGACAGTGATCTTGGACTGACTGCCCATCACGCATCTTAGCCTTAAAAAGTCATTTCGTGACTTGATATTTGGCTGCGCGACTCTGTTCACCAAACATCTCCTGCAGGTGAGCCAACATTTGGCGAGCAGTCCCGATATCTTCATGTTGGCGCTGGAGCTCATCAGACATCGAGCCCAACATGTAATATCTGGCCTTATTATCTTCGTCTATCCATTTTTCCAGAGATGCTCTCTGTTCAATAGGATGGACGGCTGGTAAGGTGGGAGGGTCCTGGTCCAATACATGGGTTAACTTCTCGGAACCCAAAACTATTTTGTAGTTCCTGAGCCAATCTTTATAATTGGGTCCAGTCAGTCTATGTGTGTCCAGGATACGTGCCAATGGGTTGGACGCAGACATTTTCCTATAGAGAGTCAAAGATTCTAGTTAGATACTGTAATTATGACTTGACCAATTTATTTAGAAATTTTATTTTTAAACAAATTAGCTCCCACTATTTTCTCGGATCCCTACACTCCCTCTGTAGAGATGCAAAAATCTCCATGATTAATGATTTCTAGTGGGTGGTGCGGTCTCACCAACTGACTCATCACCTCACCTAACAGTTATTGGTGATGGGTTAGCCAATGAGTGAACAACTCTTGTTCAATGATTCTCTAATCATGGTGCACCCAAACTTGGTCTCTAATTCATGAATCTCACCGTATCCGGAAATATTGATCCACTCCTTAGTTAAGTCAGACCCACCATTTGCATAGACTGGATTCCTAATTGAGTCTCTCACCGTATCCAGAATATTGAGCCCAACTCATCCTCCAGCCCATAGCATCCAATGCCTAATAGACATGGTTGCATCTTTTCGGTGCAACTGAGCCACTGTATCCAGTCGAGAACAATCAACCCCGGGAAGGGCCCGCACATCTACAATGGTGGAAGACCTCAGACTTAATCTTTTCTTAGGGAAGAATTGATTCAGGTCTCATTAAACTAGACTTGTCATAGTCATAACAATTATGACTAACCTAGTGGCATGGGTTAGCTCGGATTATTGACCACCTCAGATCAGAACTGTGTCAACAGATATGGCCAGGTAAGTGAGACCGGTGGAAGGAATATGCCATTAACTCGTACAAGAATGCATTCAGGTCGAGTAGCTTCCAATTAAAAATCCAGTCGGTCGTATGTGCCAAACTTACCTTAGACACCAAATTGTTGAGCCAGAACCAATTGGGTTAGCCTACAATCCAGACTCTAACCTCTGAGCCTAATTAGGTCTTGCTTGATCGTGACTCGATCTTGACCCAGACTTAATCC
Organism: Cocos nucifera; assembly: GCA_006176705.1. Taxonomy (NCBI): domain Eukaryota; kingdom Viridiplantae; phylum Streptophyta; class Magnoliopsida; order Arecales; family Arecaceae; genus Cocos; species Cocos nucifera. The sequence goes on along the minus strand of QRFJ01000398.1, from coordinate 174,709 downwards.
TATTAGGCTGGTCAATTTAAGCATTGTTGATCCCATCTAACCAACTCTTGATTCGGTTTGATCAACCGCTTAGACCTAATTGAGCTACCCAAGCCCGAACCCAGTATTATGAATATGTCTTAGATCTGAAATTCTCAATTTTAGACCTAATTGAATATTCCATAATCTTAATTTTTAATTAAGTAGGGTTCATAAACAAAATATGCACAATAAATCCTAGGGTTTCAGGATCTAGGGTTTTGCAGAAAGTAAGTTTTGGGTTTCTGATTAAGGACGAACACGCAGCACCCCTACACATCATAAGAACACCCCATCGAATGGAAAGAGAGGGCCTTTAAACCCTTCTTCGTTCTTATGACCGGACGGCCAAGAGGAACGCCTTAATCAGGAACATGCAATACTACAAAATAGTTTTAGATCTATATCATATATCTCATATACAAATTAGATCTAATCATGGCATATTTTGCATACATCTCATGTATCGAATCATGCATATTTTTAGATCTAAATTATCTCATAATAATCTAAAAAATTAGATTTAAATTGATCTAATCAAAATAAATTCTAATCTAGATAATTATGTAGAACTATTCTACAACTAGTCTAGACATGCATCAATCATATCTCATATGATATTTAAAATTAAATAATTTTTATTTACTATTTTTTAGATGTTATTATAACCATTATAATATCAAAAAATAGTAAATAAATAGATCTAAAATATGATTTAATCAAATTAAATTAAAAACATGCAAGACTATTCTATAGAACTATTCTATTTTAGAACTAGTCATGCATATTTTCTAATCTTAGATCCAAATCATTTAATTTTAATTTTTTCTGAATTTCAGATCTGATCACATCTCATGTGACATCTAAAATTACTTTATTTTTTAATTAAAATAAATTTAAAATTAGATCTAAATACTTTTAGAACCTTGGCTCTGATACCAGTTGAAGGAAAATCCTGATTTTCCGGATCCAGGTTCGTTCAGATCTGATCAGATCAAGAGATATATTTCAAAAATTTTTTCTCTTTGATCCTAATCAGATCTGATATATTTTAGATCTGATTATTATTATTTTAAAAAATTAAAATAAAATTAGATAAATTAAATCAAATTTAATTTACCTTGATATGGGTAATCCTATTACCCGTTGATGATCCTGTATGCAGCGGAAGGTTCTGGATCTAGCCACGCAAGTGCCTAGCCTCTACCGATATCCACTCAGGCTGGATCTGGAGATCCTCTTCTTCTCTATCACATCTCCAAAAATTAGATCTGGATCTGATCTGGAGGATCTTCAAAACTCCTTTTGAAGATCAGCAGTCGTCCTTTGCAGCAGCGCAGCCTTCTAGCTTTCAGTCGCCTTTCTTTGATCTGGATCGCACCAACCAAAAATCCAAAACTCCTTTTGGACATGGAGAGGAGAGGGAGAAGGTGGGTTTGGCATGGAGGAAGGAGGGGAGAGGCAGCCTTGGGGCATGGGGAATTGTGATTCTTTCAATCACTTTCAATCACAATCTGAGTTGGGCGCAGGGTCTTATTTATAGACTAAGCTGTGATCCAACTCCTCTTCTTCCCAACCAATCACAACTCCTTTGTGAAATCAGATCTAAATCTGATTGGTGGGAATAGAGTCCCCTGGATTCCTCCTTAGAGGGTGCCTAAGACCAGTCAAAGTTGGTTCTTAGGAGAACTCTAATTGGAATCCAAAAAGGAGATGGAGTCCCTTGTCCAACAGGGACTCCTAGGCGCCTCCAACTTGGGCACACGCCAAGGGTGGCGTGCGCCCTCTTCCTTGCCAGGTTCTAGTAGGGGGACAGGCCCCCACCAGCTCTCCAATAGGTGCATGACATGTGGTCAAAAGTCAAAGTGTCAATGGTCAACATTTGACCAGTCAAAGGTAGACTTTTGACCAAAGTCAAAGAACAAGAAATGGCAGGTGACCAAAAATGGCAGGTAATGTCTTACAAAATAAGACAACCTTTTCTGACTTGGACAACCTCCAGTCAGACCATATGAAGGCCTCTGATTGAGCACAAACTCCTTTGGCTCAGTCAGGACAACTTATTTATGATAGCAAAAGAAGAACGTTAGGTTCAATCGAGTGCTAGCACGATTTTCTTGAACCTAATTGAATCTCATTCAGATCAATTGAACTGGATCAGTTCAATTGATGATCACCAGATTCAAACCCTTGTTTGTGTGACCCAGTTAGGTTCAGTTCTGTATGGTAATGGGATATGTCATGATCTCTATCATCGACATCATCGAAACTCCTTTCGATGGATCAGAACTCTTCTGATTCGAACAGCTAGAATGATCGATCATCTAAATCATTCTAATTGCTCCCAAAATCCACCAGTGACACCTAGCAGTATATGGTGGCAACCCATCAGAGCTGAATGCGAACCTCTTGGTGCAGCTACCTGTGTGATTAAGTTCTTCTATCTTGAGCCCCGATCAGATTAGGGTTAAGGTGAAACTCGTCAAACCCTAGTCTCTGTCATATGATGTAATCATTCGATTCGAGTCCGATGTGAAAATCTAAATAGAAACTCTTTCTATTATTTCACTCTGCCATGGCCATGGACTTCTGGACTTGATTCTCATGATCATCATAGGGCTGCTCCTCTACCACCGAGGTAGATAGATTCCATCTTGATGCCATCCAGTTCCTACAATGAACATGCTATAGCCAACATACACCTCAGGGTTCCATATGGCTAGGAGATCCGAGTAATGGTGTAGTCAAACTATAACACCCTCAAGGTGAACTGCCGATGCACCTCAGGTCAAAGAACCAGACACACTACTGCAGCATCGAGTCAGTCATTGACGAGAAGGTAGACTCCCTAATGACTACTCGAGGTGGTCACGCTCAGTGCCCTCGTTCTCTAACGAATACTTATACTCTCGCTCTGGTGTCTCCACACCATAGACTCAAGACTCATCTACTAAAGAGAAGCGATTGTACATCAACCTTTCGAATCAATCACCATCCTCGTGATGATCCTATGGTCGGGAGCATTTTATGAGTTAACAATGATTATTCATGTCTTAAATTTTTAACTCTTGAAAATATGAATTATCATTACCATTAACTCAAAGGATGTATCACAGGTACTAAATACACATATGTGATAAAAAATAATCTATTTTATTGATATTAGTCAAAATTATAATTTTGCTCCTAGAAGTGTATTACAAGTGTCAGCCAATTCTGACTTTTAGGGCACATATATCTAACAATGACTTGGTGCTAAGTGAGACATCTTAGTCTCAGTTCGAGATGACTTGATCTTATAAGAAATTTGGATAGAGAGTAGTATTTCGAGAGTGCCGGGCTAACATGCATTTAGAGACGTCTCGGTTTGAGGATGAGATGTCTCGGATGCGGGTGAGACATCTCGATCTTTGTTAGAGACGTCTCAATTTTTGCAGACAGAAATACATAGGAGTTCTATTTGGATCCAGGATAGAAACTTATCCTAGGGGTTTTAAGACTTAGTTTGAGAGGTCTTAGGAGGCTAACTCATGTATGGATCAGGTTTAGATCTAGAAGATGAGAGCATAGAAAATATGGGTGTACATGGGTTCGGTGAGTGCTTTCATATATTGGGTTAGCCAGAGGAGTTTTTGGTCGGGCCTAATGGCTATGTATAAATATATAGGTTGTATTAGAGTTTTATTAAGTAGTGGAATATAGATATTTTCTTCCTCAATCTCTCTTCTCTCTTCTCTTTAGTGTTACCACCCCAAGGTTCTTGAAGAAGCCCTAGAGAGAGGGGGCACCTCCCTTAAGCCCTAAGAGGAAGGCGCCCCATCATAGATCTAGATGCTGGATCGGTGGTATGCTGTCCTTAGAGAACATCAAAGGTCTCTTTAGGTCCATGCTAAAGATTAAGGATTTTTGCAATATGGTATCAGAGCGATACTAGGATCTAATAGAATTTTTCGCCAGAAAATCTCAGTATGTGTGGACATTCTCTTGTAGGTTATCAGTGCTCCCAATCTCAAAGTCGGCATCCCTTCTTCTCAGCCATATTAGCAATCTTCGAGCATTGATGTAATAGTTTGGTGTTAAAGGAAGGGCCACAACAACCCAATTAAAGAGAGAGAATGCCATGATGTAACTACTCCACTTTTGGTCGGCAATCTACTTAGCAAAATCAAAGAGAAGCCATCTAGTCATCTGCCTCTCACAAGCCTATAAAGCTAGTGTAGTCCCCCATGATGGCGGACCGTCAGTAGTCCGATGATTTGATCTGCCTGATCCAAGCACCAACCAACATCGTCCAACACCTACAATAAACCATGGAGTAGCAGCCAGCCCCTTAAATCGCTCCCTGATAGTGCCATCTCGGCATAGCCACTAGGACCAGTCTCTGATCCTAGAGAATCCTCCCTGAGGAGCGCATTGATCGATGTCAGTAATAAGTGTTAAAAATATACTAATAAAAGTATTAAATTATAAAATAATTTACTTTAATTTTAAAAAATTGATTTTATGTAGGAAAGAAGGCCACCAATGTGAAGAGCTTAATTTTCTGATTCAAACAAAATAAATTTCAAGCAAAACAAAGTTCAATTGGCCCCGAAGTCAATTTTCAAAGGAAAAGAAAAAAATAAAAAAAATTAATATTTAAAGCCAGCCAGTTCAGACCAAATTGGTTCAGAAAATCAGCTCAGCCGGTCCAGTCTGACCGCACGCTGAACCTCGCCGACCACTGATGCCCCACTGACGTCAGTAATTTTCATGGTGTATGGTGGACCAGAATAGTAATGTGGCAAGGGCATTCTGGGGATTTTAACTGAGGCATTGGATCTAATTGGTGGAAGAAGTCGATGGTCCATGCAAGACACAGCTCGTGCATGGTATACACAACCCGAAGGCATGACCCAATGGCTGCTAGCACTAGGATTTGATCGGATGGTGGATATTAAGGTGCTAATGGATAGCATCCGCAGCTCCCGATCAAGATTCAATGGCTGGCGGTGGTACCTGATTTTAAACTAAGCTACAGAAGCCATCTTCTACATGATCGTGCGGTCCAGATTTGATCATCAAGTTGATTAAATGGCTGCTATTAGATTCGATCGGATCTGGATTTTGAAAGGAATTTTTTTAGTAGTTTTTAATTCATTTGATAGCCATCCAGCAGCCAGAATTATCCAGGATTTCAATTTGAGTTGTCCAAGGAGTTTTAAACCGAGTTTCTTCAGGACTTCTACTCAGAACTCCTCGTTAAAGGCCCTACCCTATTTAAAGCTAACTGCTAACCAGGGAATAACAGAGAGAACCTGGGAGAGTTTAGTTTTAAAGAGAAAGAGAGACAAAGAGTAAAGGAATAGTTAGGAAAACAAAGAGAGGATATCAAAGAGAAGAGAGAGCTTTTCTATTTATTTTCTTTGTCTTTCTTCTTTATTTTTCTTTTCTTTTCTTCCTTCTTTCTTTGTGGTTCATCTTTCACATCCAGTGCATCAATCAAGCAGCTCTCTCCTTCATCAAATTCTCCACATCAAGAGCAACGGCCGATCAATTTCAACAACAAGCAATTATTTGTTTGGATTTTTTATGCTTTTTATTTTAATTTTTATTTTTATTCTTCTGATCATGAACTAAATTTTTTTTACTAAGGCTAAGGCGTAGCCACTCTTTTGATATAATATTTAGTATGATTTGCTTTTAATTTTAAATTTTATTCATGAGGAGTATATAAATCTATGATTAATGCTTTTAAATTACTAGCCATCTTCTAATTGATTTGATGGACATAGATGATACGGACCAAGTACGTTTATATCGATGCTTCTTGATTTATATAGCTTGTATCATGAATTGAATTAGAATTCATATGCATATGGAAATTTTAGTACGCTTTGGATGCAGCGTATTTTAATTAGAGAATTTTACAAAACTTAAAGCATCAATATTTATTTAAATTATACCTTGACTAAAGAGTAGTTAATAAATATTGATAGTTTTACTATGCCTGAATCAAAGGATAGTGAATAACCTAGGAGACTCCACCGTCACATGAAATAAAATTAATCTAATTACCTGAATATTGTATTGATTGAGTTGGTGAATCGATTGCCTTAGTAACCTATTATTCTTGAATTTAATCCTAATAATTTTACCCTCTCTATCTTCTTGCAATTTATTAATTTTTTTTTATTTTTTTTATTTTTTATTTCTTATAAATTGATTATCTAAATAAAGTCTAGAAAAGAGTTTTTCAGTACTTATTTTTCAATCCTCTAGGGATGATACTCTACTCACACACTTTATTACTTGATCGACTGGTGCACTTACCATAGCGATAGATTAGCACGCATCAAGTTTTTAACATCGTTGCCGAGGATTGTGTCTAAAATAATATTAAAATTTTGATCATTGCTTTACTTTAAAATTTTATTTTTATTTTATTTTTAGGATTGTATTCAATGCATGACACGTACTGGAAATAGTGATTTACTATCTTTTGAGCCAAAAATTGAGAGAACAATTAGAAGACTAAATCAAGAAAGAAACATGGCAGCCAAAGATCCTAATGACATCAATCTAGGATTAAATATGGTGGTAGAGGGATGATAAGAAGCTATTCAAGTGGCACATCATTCATTAAATGATTACATCATATCATCTATAGCCGATGCAACTTCGAGCATCAAGAGATCACCTATGCGAGCAAATAATTTTGAAATAAAATTGACGATGATCCAAATGATTCAATCAACTGTTCAATTTAGTGGACACATGTAGGATGATCCAAATGCTCATATTTTTAATTTTCTTGAACTCTATGACACCTTTAAAATTAATAGGGTATCGAATGATGCTATTAGATTAAGGTTATTTTCTTTTTCTTAACATGATAAAGCTAAAAGTTGGCTTCATTCTCTTCCTATAGGTTCTATCACTACTTAGGATGTCCTAGTCCAGAAATTCTTAACTAAATACTTTTCACCTTCCAAGACTGCAAGGATGCACAATGATATCACTTCTTTTATGTAGATGGAGAAAGAGACACTGTATGAGGCTTGGGAGCATTTCAAAAAACTACTAAGGAGATGTCCACACCATCAATTATCTGTATGACTTTAGGTACAAACTTTTTATAATGATTTATCTTCTACTAATTGTTCTATGATTGATTCAGCAATAGGAGTTTTCATTAATCAAAAAAAGGATGAATCCTTTGATCTAATTGATGAGATGGCATCAAATAGTTATCAATGGCAAGCAGATTGCATGATCCCAAGAAGACCAGCAGCTGTACATAAAGTAGATAGCATCCAAACTTTAACAACAGAGATTGCAACTCTTCGGGCTAAACTCAACAACTTGAAGGGAGCAGCTATTCATGCATAGAGCATCACTTATGAGCTGTGTAGAGGAGGACGTGACATAAGTGACTACCAGACAGGTAATCCCTTTGCTAAAGCTCCTGATATAGCTAACTATCTTGGTAATTTTGCAGGCCTCAGCAAAATAATTCTTGCTCCAACACATACAATTAAGGGTGGAGGCAGCATCCAAACTTTTCAAGGAGTAATCAAAATGCAGCACAGCAACCACCCCCAGGATTCCAAGTATCCGTAAAGAAGCCCAACATGGAGGAGCTGCTAATTAAATTTATTCAGAATCAAGAGGCGACCATGCAAAATCTAGAAATCAAGCTTAGGCAGGACCAAGCAGTAGCAATTCGAAACTTGAAGATGTAAGTAGGATAAATGGCTAAAATAATCTTTGAGAGACCACAGGGATCCTTGCCTAGTAACACGGAGATCAATCCAAGAGAGCAAGCCAATGCTATCATCCTAAGAAGCGGTAAAGAGCTGGAGGAGCTGCATCAGGACAAAAAGACTAAAGAGAAAACTACAAAGCAGCCAACCAAAATTTGTCAGTCATCAAAATAATTAGCAGATGGATGGTCCCCTGGTATAAAATTTACTGATCCGAATATGAAGCCCTATAAGTCACTACTACCATTCTCAAAGAGACAAATACGATATCTAGATAAGAAATTTTCTAACTTTTTTATTATTTTAAAAAATTTACATATTGATATTTCTTTTGTAGATGATATCACTCAGATGCCCAGGTATGCTAAGTTTCTCAAAGAAATCCTAACCAATAAGAAGAAACTGAAAAAGCATGAAAGAATAAATTTGAATGAAGAATGCTCTGCAATACTTTAAAATAAACTACCATAGAAGCTAAAAGATCCAGAAAGTTTTACTATTCCTTGCATTATTGGTGATTGTAGTTTTAATAAAGTTTTATGTGATTTAGGAGTAAGTATTAATCTCATGCCTTTCTCTATTTTCAAGAAGCTGGATTTAGGAGAATCGAAGCCTACCACTATCACTCTTCAGCTAGCTAACAGGTCCATCAAATATCCAAGAGGTATAGTGGAGGATGCCTTGGTAAAGATAAATAAATTTATTTTTTCTATTAATTTTATTGTGCTTGATATGAAAGAAGATATTAATGTACCTCTTATCTTAGGGAGATCCTTTTTAGCTATTGGAGGAGCTTTAATAGATGTTCAAAAAGAAAACTTAGTTCTTAGAGTCTAAGATGAACAAGTGACTTTTAATATTTTTAAAGATACTAAACATCCTGATGATAATTAAACTTATTTTTAAATTGATGTTATTGACAAATCAGTATATGAGAATTCTATAGAAAATAGGATTGAGACTATTAAAGCTAGCAATGTCCAATTGATAGAGGATTCAGCCAAACATAAAAGTATACCTATTGAAGTGGCACCAGATTGATCTAGTTTAGAGCTTCAAGAAAGTTAAGCTGAAGACTATAAATCAGAACTACTAGATAGGTTATTTTTTTTTATTTTAGTTTTGATCCTTTTCTTTTATTTTTCCATAGTTTCTTGTTGCTCTTTTACTGCTTTGGTGTGTGTTTTCAATTTTATAGAGAAAAATCAATGAGAGCTCATGCCAAATTTCAAAGCTTCAAAGAACCAATTTAGATCGATAGTACATTAAATTAGGTATATTCTTTTCTATCCCTTATTGCATCCTTTATTTTTCTTTCTCCATTGAGATAATGTAGAATAAGTTGGAAGGTAGAAAAATTTTTTATTAAAAAATAAAAAAATAAATAATTTTTAAATCATTTGTCAAGAAAGAAAATCTTGAGTAAGATAGATTTGAAAAAGTAATAAAAGTTAGAAGTATTTACTAATGAATGTAGCAAGTTAAAGAAGTAGACTAGTTGGTCAGATTTTTAGCAGCTTACTTAGATCATCTAAAGACTATTAGCACTTTTAATTGCACATGCATACTAACAAGGCAAAGTAGGTGTTGATTATAAGGCCAACTAAGAATTCAATTATCACTGAAAATTGGTGATTAATATACATTCCAATCAAAAAACTTGAATTTAAGAAAAGAGCTACCTACCAAAATAAAAGTGCAAAAGATAGAGTATATATGGATTGCCTAAAGCTTAGTAACTGAATCTCTGCATCTAAGTCAACTATGCAGGTTCACGTTAAATGATGGAGGGAAGGCTAAGATGCTCAGTATAAAATAAAAGAGAGAAAAAAAAGTGGCAGTGTGAAAGCTACCTTAATTCATGAGCTTAACTTGGGAATGTATAGAAAATTAATCAAAATAGGTGATAGGAGAAGATACTTTTGTTCTTTAAGTTAACACCTAAATGCTTAGTTAGTTTACACGAATATAAGTGCTATAAATCTTTAGATATACTCTAAGAAATTTTCTGATTGTACTGACCATAAAATTTGCTTCTGAAACTTAATACAGAGTTAGTGGTGCTTCCTAAACTTTTTGAACTTTAAACCTAAATTTATCTTTATGATGGAGGATCTTATTGAAACATGGTATTAAATAAAGCATTACTAAAGGATTAGCTATTGCCTAGAGGTAGCAATCCAAGAGAGAGAATGAATTGAATTCTTTTAAAATTTTAGCTAAATTAAATTTTAAGTAAATATGAGCTTCTAATTAATAGAACTTGAGTGTTTGTGGTGGATACGCAATGCAGTAGTGCAATTAAATCAACTAGATAACATAAATATGTAAAGCAAGTAACGAGGGCAAAAAAAGCAAAAATACAACACAAACGCACAAGGATTTTATAGTGGTTCGGTGTAACCCCACATCTACATCCACTCTCCAAGCTCTTCTTAAAAATTTTATTATAATTTCTAAATTATAGTATATTTATTTTAACCTGGGATCACAAATAAATCAAGTTGTTTTGGCTGAGCTCACCAACCATAACCCTATATCGATAGTTTTTTTGGATTCACTATCAACCTAGTTGATTTTATGGGCTCACCAACCAAAACCTATAAAGTCTAATTTGGGCTTGGACAGGCCTAATTTCTAAGTTTCTTTTTTCCAAAGAAACTTGTAAAGAAATAAAAATACAAAGTATTAAATTCAGCATAAGAAAGAAAACAAAAAGAAAACTCTTTTAAAGCTCAAAAAAGTGGCTAAATATGTGCTCTTTCGAAGCTTCACTTCTCTTCAAATGATGCTGAGAGATTGTTTGAGATATTATGAAAGATAATCCTTGAATCTCCTTTAAAAATAAAGCTTGGTTCCTCTCTTTCTCTTCTCTTTTTGATGTGCAATAAAAATCTCTAAAATCCAAAATAATTTTATTTTAAAATCTCTTAATCTTGCTTTTCAAATATTTCTTTAGCCTTTAATACTCTTGATGATGGTTGAAGAATCAGCTCTAATCCTTGGAAGCCTTGAACTAGCCATTGGAGTGGAGAAATGGCCATTTAAAAAGCTATAGAAAACTAGCCATTGCAGCCTATCCCAACATTGGACTTGACACTTTTCTGCAGGGGTCGACATATTTTACTCAGGTATTGACACTTTTTGCTCAGGTGTCGATATTTTTTTCTCAGGTGTCAGCACTTGGACAATACTCAAAAATTCAGCTTTCTATTCAGTTTCTATGCAATAGAGGTCAACCCATGGGTCGACCCTTTCACCAGAGATCAACCCATGGGTCGACCTTTTTGTGAGTCCATAAAAAAAACATGCTAAAGCATGTCAAGCTGCCCATTTCAAAAGAGGATGACATAGGGATCATCTCTAGGATTGACCCTTTTGCTAAAACTTGATTTTCTTCCAAATTTGATAACCAAAAAATATGAAATTACCTCCAAAAGATCAAAATTTTTCTCTAATTGCTCTTGAGGCTTTCAAAATATATTTTCTTCTAACTTGATGATATTATAATTTTTTCTTTCTTCAAGAATCTTTATCAATTCAATTTTCTTGAAGCTCTTGACTTAGTGATTTTTATGTGGATCTTTTCATGGATTAATTTTTTTAATTTGAATACCTGAAAAGATCTACATACATTCTTAAAATACATTATTAGTATCATTTATATATAATATTTTAAAATTATCAAAATCAATCAGCGGGTCAATAATCTCTTTCTTTTTTATGATGATAAAACTTTAAGTATATGTATAAAAATAAAATTAATATATTTCAACTAACTAGCTAGTATAAAATATGAAGTAAGAATGTACATAAATATAAATGCTCATTTCATAAAATTCATTGATTGAAAGTATTAAGATTGCATATCAATGAGTATTAAGATTTCACTTCATGAAATTCATTGAATTTCTTAAGTATTAATTTTTTGAGCATATACTCAATATACCTCTTCCTCTTTTTGACAACACTAAAAAGCTCATGGGAAAAATAAAAAATTATCATCAAAATCAACAAGATAAAAGAATTATATGAATTTAGAGATGTATCCAATTAAGAAGATCAATTTAAATTAATCCTCTCCTCTTTGAAGAAATATTTCTTTCTTTTCAAAAATTAGCTTGAAGTTAAATATTAAAGGCTCTCCTCCTTTTTAAATGAATATAATTTTATAATCAGATTTTCAAATATGCATTGTTAAGCTTTAAGAGGAATAGAGCTTTTAAAAAGATTTGACCATGAAATCAAGCATAATATGTACTTTAATATTTATTTTTTAAAAAAAATTTTAGTTAATTAAGTTTGAAAAAGATATGTATCGAAAATATATCAAGTAAAGTAAAATAAATAGTATCAAAGCAAATACTAGTTACATTTTTTAATTTATTACTTTGAGTAAAATTATTTTAATATAAAAATTTATAAGAATTTTGTAATGCATATCAAAAATTTAGTATCAAATTTAAATTTTTAAATGAGTTTTAAAACTAAATTTAGAAATTCATATTTTGGAGTAAGAATATAATTTTAATTTAATTTAACTCCAATCAATTTTCAAGGATAATTATCAAATCAAAATATGAAATCAGCATATTAGTGATACCACTTTAAATAATTTTTAGTTATTGAGAACAAGTTATTTTTTTAAAACTATTTTAAATCAATAACACTTTAAATCAAATAAATTAAATTGAATAAACTTATAAAAGCACAAATTGAGAAGACTATAAGGTATTTGATTGAAAGTTTAAAATCAATACAATAAAGCTCAAAATAAGATAATTAATTGAGAATTTAAGATCATAAATTTATTAATATTTTTAGTCAAATTAAATTAAAAAATATCTCTGCTCCTATTTTTCATACTAATAACTGGATTAATTTATTTTTTAACATTCTTTCCTTTTTTATTTTAAAATAAGCATATTTTAAATTTAGATTATTAAATTGAAATATACATATTCATTCTTTAGTATTATCTCCTTTTTTTAAAAAAATTTTGCATACTTAGCTTTACAATTTTTATTACTCCTTTTTCTTTCAAGTTAAGCATCTTTAATTTGATACCATATTAAACTTTAATTAATACAAATTTAGTAATCAATTCATCTTAAATCAATTCTTCTCTTTATATCAAGATATTTTCAATTAAATAGCCTTTTAAGAGTAAAAATTTTACTTTCTCTTCCTATCTTTCAAATTGAGCATATTTAATATAAACTTAACTGATGTCAAATTTAAAAATTTAAATTATTTAATTTTAAAATTTAAACTTTTAAATTTAAGTATATTTTTAATTAAAAGATTATATCTTCTTTAATGTTTTCTATTCTTTTTATAAAATAAATATATTATGGGTTTTACTTTTAAATTTAGATCAAGAGTTCTTCCATTTCTCAAAAATATAGATGCATACATACTTCTCAATTTTAATTTAAAAAAACTCTAGATTTTAAAATTTTTGAATAATATAGTCTTGAAAATACTTCTCTTCTTTTAATACTAAAGTAGATCATTTAAAAACACATCATAAGAATTTATCTCAAATAATATAATAGCAAAAATATGATCATAAAAATTCAAATTTGAGACATAGCATAATTTTCTTTTGCCAAAAGATAATGCAATAGAATTCAAGACAAAAATAGACTATTTGATATAAATTATAATAATAATTATGATAAGTTTTTATAAAATTATTTGTTTGTGCCTTTGGAAAGAAGTTTTATTTTTGTTTATTTTTCTAAAATTTATAAATCTAAGATGTATAGATCCTTTCAAAATTAAAATTTTTTCCTTTTTTTAAATAGTATTAATCAATTTGAAGCATAAATGTATCAATCTTATAATTTATTTAAGATATAATATCAAAAATATATTTATGCAGATCAGATTATACACAAGAATATTTTTTTATTTTTATCAAAAATAAAGCAATAGAATATAAGACAATAATAATCTATTAGATATCAATTGATGAAGTTTTTGATCGAAAAAGATGAATCAATTAAAATTTAGATCAAATTATCTTGGTAAGTTAATTTGAATTGATATAAACAAATCATATAAAATCAATCATAGAGAGATATTTTGTTTAAACTTAGATCTTCTTTTTCTTAAGAAATATAATTTAATCAAGTTTAGAAAAGATATAAAATTTTTTATTTTATCTCAAATGATATCGTATAAGCTATGCGATGGAATTCAAGATAGAAATAGACTTTTTGATATAAATTATGATATGAATTAAACTAAAATTTAGATCAAACAATAATTTTGAAACATAGATAATTTGCTTAGAAGTTTTCATAATATTAATAGAACTAAAATTTAGATCAATTAATAATTTTTTTTAAAAGTTTGATACCACTTAAAAATTAAAAAAAAATCAATTTGAATTGCTATTAGCAAATAATTCAAGTTAAGAGATTTTTAGTTATCCTAAAATAAATCATTTCATCTTTTTTCTTAAAAAATATTAAATAATTTTTAAATTTTAGAAATAGTTTATCTTTAATATTTCATTGATATTTTCTATGCTAGAAAATTTAACCTTTTAAATTTTCTCTCATCATTTTTTTAATTTAATTAATCATTAATATCTTTTTCTTAGTTTTATAAAATGAGCATATATTGAATCAATTAAATAAGCACAGAAATCAAACAAATAACATCATCAAACATACTCAATTTTTTTTTTTTAAAAAAAAGATTAGATCAATAGTTCAAGAAGTTTTAATTCAAGAAAATTTGATCAATTTAAATAGAAATTAATGTGAAAACAAGTTAGAAATCAAAGATAATATTCAAATCAATTTTTAGAATAAAAAAGTTGATCAATTGGAGTAAGATAATCAAGAGTATCAACAGAAGAAATCTAGATGTAGACTCTATATTTTTTTATTTTAGCTAGGAATGTTTTGAATCTTTAAGATAAAACTAAGATGTAATGCAATATCAAGCATTTGAGTTTTATGAATAGATGTTTTATCTTCAAATACTTAGATCATGTAATGTTTTGAAAAATTTCAATATTTACGCATCTTATGGGAGAATGCCAAAAATCAGCTTCATTTAAATATTTTACAATCAAATAAATTTATAGATAATTAAACTTCTTTTAATTTAAGTTTCATAATGGCAAAATTGATATGGGGAAGCTTAAATATTATACTAAATTTAAAAAATAATTTATATTTATATCATAACATGATCCTTAAAGAAGAGCATATTGAACTTTTAAAATCTAAATATTCATCTCATTTCAAACATCAAAATCAATCATACTAAAATTATTTCAAGCAAATAAGCAATAAAATCAATCAATCAAATAGGCATCGATGGTATGATGTAAGAAAAGTTTAGATTATACCAAGCATCATCATCCATCTACTTTCATTTCATTGGATGCTTGGAGTACCTACAAAAATTACTTTCTAGTTTTTGATATCCAAGCCATCTTGGGTCCATTTAGATTAGAACACATGATTCCTTTTGGAATCCAAATTTATTTGATATAAGTTTGACCTTTTTTTAATATTATATTCAAAAATTTTATGACCAACTTTATTATATTTAAAGCACTTAATTGAATGATTTTTAGTTGAAGCTTTATTAAGCATATTTTTGTCAAACTTTTGTTTTCTTATTGAATCATAACTAATTTCAGGTTTGTCAAAAATAGCTCTTTGATAATTTAAAATAGCTTGAAGCTTTTGAAACCCAATTATAGACTTTTCAATCATTAACTTCAAGCTTTCAATCTCTTTCTTTAGTTTAACATTTTCTTCTAAAAGAGATTTTTTATATTTACTCTTTTTTTAGCAGAAAATCTTAATATATTAAGTTCTTCTTTTAACTTAAGATTTTCTTCTATCATAGATTTTTTAAATCTTAAAAATCTTTCATTTTCTTTAACTAAGAAGTTTTTAGATTTTATAAGATTCTCTTTTTTCTCAGTTAAGATTTTAATTTATTTCAAAAAAAAAAATTTTGGCCATGTTTTCTTTATTTTTCAAAAGATCTTCTTTTTCACTCAAAATCTTATCTTTTTGTTCAGCCAAAGAAAGACTAGATTTTGTTAGTTCTTTATTCTATAGTCTTATCTTTTTATGTCTATCCATTAACTCATTGAAAGCTTCATATAATTCATTAATAGTAAATTCAAAGGAGTGTTCATGATATACCTTATCATTTTGAGCCATGAGGCAACAACTTGCTATACCCTCATCCTCTTTCTCATTCTCTTCCTTGCTTTGCTCCTTTATCAATGCCTTTTTTTTCTTTTGTTTCTTCTTTTTCTTTTTCTTTTCAACCTCATGAGCCATGAGGCAAATGCTGGGGTAAGCTTGATTATTCTCTTAGGAGCTTGGTTGTTCTTTTTGATCGACTCCCTCAAAGATTGTTTTTAATTTATTCCATACTTGTTTTGCTAAAATACATGAAGAAATTTCATTAAACATATTAATATCTATAGAGTAAAAAAGTATATTCATTGTCTTAGCATTAAGTTGGGTCATTTTCTTATCATGCTTGATCAATGCATTATGCGAGTATGAGCCATCAATAATAATTTTTCATAAATTATAGTCATGTGCTTGTATGAATATTTTTATTTTAGCTTTCTAATAAGTAAAATTTGAGCCATCAAATAGTCGGGGTCGATCAATGAAATATTCTTCATTAAAAAGATATTTCATTTGGATTGCCAAGGTCTTTGGCTCTTGATGGTTAGGTCAATAATTAATAATAGAGTACCTGCTCTGATACCACTTATTATCCAAAGATAGCAACCTAAGAGGGAGGATGAATTAGATTTTTTTAAAATTTTAGCCAAATTAAACTTTAAGTAAATATATGTTTCTAATTAATAGAACTTGAGTGTTTATGGTGGATATGCAATGCAGTAGTGACATTAAAATAACTAGATAACACAAATATGTAAAATAAGTAATGAGGGCAAGGAAAGCAAAAATATAATACAAACATACAAAGATTTTATAGTGGTTCGATGCAACCCCATACCTACGTTCACTTTTCAAGCTCTTCTTGAAAATTTTACTATAATTTTTAGATTATAGTGTATTTATTTTAATCTAAAATCATAAATAATAAATTCAATTGGTTTTGTTAGACTCACCAACCATAATCCTACATCGATAGTTTTTTTGGGTTCACTATCAATCCAGTTGATTTTACGGGCTCACCAA
Source organism: Cocos nucifera (assembly GCA_006176705.1). Classification (NCBI taxonomy): domain Eukaryota; kingdom Viridiplantae; phylum Streptophyta; class Magnoliopsida; order Arecales; family Arecaceae; genus Cocos; species Cocos nucifera. Next base: position 157,737 of record QRFJ01000398.1, on the reverse strand, counting down.
CCAAAATCTACAAAGTTCAATTTTAGGCTTGGATAAGCCTAATCTCCAAGTTTCTTTTCTTCAAAAAAACTTATAAAAAAATAAAAATATAAAGTATTAAATTCAGCACAAGAAAGAAAATAAAAAGAAAACTCTTTTAAAGCTTGAAGAAGTGATTAAATATGTGCTCTTTCAAAGTTTCACTTCTCTTCAAATAATATTGAGAGATTGCTTGAGATATTATGAAAGATAATCCTTGAATCTCCTTTAAAAATAAAGCTTGGTTCCTCTCTTTCTCTTCTTTTTTTGATGTGCCATAAAAATCTCTTAAATTCAAAATAATTTTATTTTAAAATCCCTTAATCTTGCATTTCAAATATTTCTTTAGCTTTTAATACTCTTGGTGATGGTTGGAGGATCAGTTCTAACCATTGAAGGCCTTGAACTAGCCGTTGGAGTGGAAAAATGGCAATTTGAAAAGCTATAGAAAACTAGCCATTGTAGCCTATCCCAACATTAGAGTCAACACTTTTCTACAGGGATTGATACATTTTACTCAGGTGTTGACATTTTTTGCTCAGATGTTGATACCTTTTTTCAGGTGTCAACACTTAGATAGCACTCAAAAATTCAGCTTTCTGTTCAGTTTCTGTGCAACAGAGGTCGACCCATGGGTTGACCCTTTCACCAAGGGTCAATCCATGGGTTGACTCTTTTGTGAGGCCAATAAAAAAATATACCAAAATATGTCAAGCTGCCCATTTTAAAAGAGGATGACCTAGGAGTCGTCCCTAGAGTTGACCCTTTTGCTAAAACTTGATTTTCTTCCAAATTTGACATCTAAAAAATATGAAATTATCTCCAAAAGATTAATTTTTTTTTTTAATTACTCTTGAGGCTTTCAAAATATATTTTCTTCTAACTAGATAAAATTATAATTTTACCCTTCTTCAAGGATCTTTATCAATTCAATTTTCTTGAAGCTCTTGACTTGGTGATTTTTGTGTGGATCTTTTCTTGAATTAATTTTTTTAATTTGAATACTTGAAAAGATCTACATACATTCTTAAAATACATGATTAGTATCATTTAAACTTAATATTTTAAAATCATCAAAATTAATCAGAGGGTCAACACTAGCAATGACTAAGTTGGAAGATGTGATAAGTATTAAAAATATCCTAATAAAAATATTAAATTATAAAATAATTTATTTTAGTTTTAAAAATTAATATTTTTATTTATTTTATATAGAAAAGAAGGCCATCAATATGAAGAGCTTAATTTTTTAGTTCAAATAAATAAATTTCAGGCAAAATGGAGTTCAATTGGCCCCAAAATTAATTTTTAAAGAAAAAAAATTATTATTTAAAGCCAGCCGGTCCAGACCGAACTGGTTCAGAAAACCAGCTCAGCTGGCCTGGCCCAACCACATGCCTAACCCCACCGACTGTTGATGCCCTGTAGACGTCAGAAATTTTCACGACGTATGGTGGACCAGAACAGTAACGTGGCGAGGCATTCAGGGGATTTTACACTGAGGCACTGGATTTGATTAGTGGAAGAAGTCGGCGGTCCATGCAAGACTCAACTCGTGCGTGGTCTACATAACCTAAAGGCATGATTCAATGGCTGCTGGCACTGGGATTTGATTGGATGATGGATATTAAGGCACTAACAGACGACATCCGCAGCTCCCGATCAAGATCCAACGGCTGGTGGCGGTTTCCAATTTCAAACTAAGCTACAGAAGCCATCTTCTATGCAATCATGTGGCCCAGATTTGATCATCAAGCTGATTAGATAGCTGCTATTAAATCCAATAGGATCTAGATTTTAAAAGGAATTTTTTTAATAGTTTTTAGTTCATTTGATCGCCATCTAGCGGCTAGAATTATCTAGGATTTCAATTTGAGTTATCCAAGGAGTTTTAAACCAAGTTTCTTTAGGACTTCTACCCAGAACTCCCTGTCAAAGGCCCTACCCTATTTAAAGCCTGCTACCGACTAAGGAATAATAGAGAGAATCTAGGAGAGTTTAGTTTTAAAGAGAAAAAGAGACAGAGAGTAGAGGAATAGTTAGGAAAATAGAGAGAGGATATCAAAGAGAAGAGAGAGCTTTTCTTTTTATTTTTTTCTTTCTTCTTTATTTTTCTTTTCTTTTCTTCCTTCTTTCTTCATGGTTCATCTTCCACATCCAGTGCATCAATCAAGTAGCTCTCTCCTTCATTAAATTCTCCACGTCAAGAGCAACAGATGACCAATTTCAGCAACAAGCAATTATTTGTTTGGATTTTCTATGCTTTTTATTTTAATTGCTACTTTTGTTCTTCTGATCATGAACTAAATTTTTTTTACTAAGGCTAAGGTGTAGCAACTTTTTTGATACAATATTCAGTATGATTTGCTTTTAATTTTAAATTTTGTTCACAAGGAGTATATAAATCTATGCTTAATACTTTTAGATTACTGACCATCTTCTAATTGATTTGATGGACATAGATGATATGGACCAAGTACGTCTATATTGACACTTCTTGATTTATATATCTTGTTTCATGAATTGAATTAGAATTCATATGCATGCAAGAATTTTAGTATGCTTTAAACGTACCATATTTTAATTAAAGGATTTTACAAAACTTAAAGCATCAATATTTATTTAAATTATGCCTGGACTAAAGAGTAGTTAATAAATATCAATAGTTTTACTTTACCTGGACCAAAGGATAGTGAATAACCTAGGAGACTCCATCATCACATGAAACAAAATTAACCTAATTACCTGAATATTGTATTGACTGAGTTGGTGAACCGATTGCCTTAGTAACTAATTGCTCTTGAATTCAACCCTAATAATTTTACCCTCTCTATCTTCTTACAATTTATTAATTATTTTTTTTATTTTTTTATTTTTTTATTTCTTATAAATTGATTCTCTAAATAAAGTCTAGGAAAGAGTTTTTCAGTACTTATTTTTCAATTCTCTAGGGATGATATTCTACTCATATTTTATTACTTGATCGACTGGTACACTTGCCATAGCAATAGATTAGCACACATCAAGTTTTTAGTCAGCTAGTTGGTGATCATTATCCCAATGTAGGACCGCCCATGGTAGATGACATCAGTGATCCCTTGCTTCTTTCGGCAAAGATTCAACATCGGGCTACTCCCCCAGGCCCAACTGATCTCATCGAGAGGAGGACCTTGAGCAGAAGATCTACAAGATCAAACAACGGCTGGTCGAGATCCAAGTGGGGGGCAGAGGCAATAATAAGACTTTCAGCTTAAGTTCTCGACTACCCTTCATTCGCTCCATCCTCCAAGAATTGATCTTGAGTCGGTTAAAGATGCCATCGCTAGAGCCATACCATGGCTCTACTGATCCATGGGATCACTTGGAGGGCTACAAGACCCTCATAATGCTCTAGGATGCCTTGGATGGCCTCATCTATCTCATCTTCCCTGCGACCTTGAAGAAGGCAACAAGAGTTTGGTACTCTGATCTTCAATTGGGGTCGATCTACTCCTTTAAGCAACTTGGACATCAGTTCATTGCTCATTTCAAAAATAACCAAGTCCAACCAAAGACCTTGGATAGCCTCTACTCCATCCATCCAAAAGAAGGTGAATTTTTGTGGGACTACATGGTGCGCTTCAATACAACTACATTAGAAGTCTGCAATCTTAATGAAGCCATCGCCATGTTGGCTCTGAAGTGAGGCTTCCGCAATGAGCACCTCATCTACTTCCTTTGCAAGATGTTCTTGAGGGATTATGCTGACCTTCTAGTCTGAGCCTACAAGTATATGTAGGCCAAAGAGGGTCAGACTATATATCAACAAGAGGATGGTCCGGCTCCCAACAACAAGAAGCAAACATGGGAGGACATGTGCCCAAGCCTAGCAAAAAGGGAATCCTCCCAGCCCTTGAAGACCCTCTAGTCGAGGACTCCACTTCGGTGCTACAATAATTATGCTCCATTGACTGTCCCACAATCTTAGATCCTTATGAAGATTGAAGGAAAAAGTTACCTCTAATGACCTTCATCGATGAAGTTTTTGACAACTTGGGAGGAGCAAGAGAAAATACTATCACTTCCACCATAACTGTGGTAACGGCACTAAAGAGTACCACCAACTTAAGGGCAAGATGAAGCCTTAATCTAAAGAGGCTATCTCGATGAACATGTCCAGAAGCGACAAGACCAAGCATCGGAAGGGCTACCTCGGCACCATCCTAATAAGAAAAATGATGACAACTGACCCATGGCTAGTGTCATTTATATGATCTCCAACTCTACAGGTAGCTAGAAGATAAAAGATCGAGTAAAGAAAGTGAAGAGACAATACCAGTAAGTTGCATGTTCATTAATTATGTTAATAAAAATAATCTTTCTTTCAGTTTTGGCGCAAGCCTCTCACTAAAGTGATTAAACCAAGCATCAACTGATGCCCAGGGGCTAACTATTGGGATTTCTAAGGTGCTCATGCATGTATTTTTAAAAACTCTTTTAAAATGTGTTGCATAATAATAGATTAAAATTTTTTTAATCATGAACATGCATAGATCAAATCAAAGCACCTATGGATCAAGTTTATATCTAGAAAATAATATATATCTAATTTTTAATTTGAAAATAAATACATGATCAGATCACATACTTTTGTGCAAGTCAATCTACACCATGAACCGATGATCGTGGATATCTTCAAATCCCTTTGAAGCTGCACAAGCATCCGACTTTTACAGGTATCCACATGAGGCCTCGATCTGATCAGAAGCATCTTAATCTCACCAAGATGCTAGCTTCCTTGCAGAGATCACATCTTGATGGTTGAAGAGGATGCTTCTTTTTCTCAAGACTCTCTCTTGAAGAAGAAGAAGAATAGGAGGATGAAGAGGAGGATGAAGAGGAAGATGAAGATCAAGGAGACCCTCTCCTTTTTCTTCCTGGATCCACACATAAGATCTCTACCCTAGAGATCATGAGAAAAACTCTTTCTTCTCTTTCCTTCAAAGAGGAACTCTTCCTCTCTAAGACCCTAGCTTGAAGAAGGAACTCTTCCTTCTCACTTCTTAGAACCCACGCACAAGAGAAAGGATTAGCGCCTCTCTTTTATTTCACATGTTGAGAAACCAAAACACAAACTCATGCCTAAGACCCTCTTTTATAGGCATTTAGTTAGGGTTTAGGAGGTATTTGGGGGGCGTCCAACTCTTGGATGCCTCCCTATTTTCTTGGCATTAAGAAAGATGGGGTGTGGCTTCATATTAGCATGAACTCCTTCACGTAAAGAGAGGAGCATGTGGTTGGCTTCAGCATGGAGATCTCACTCATAACTGCACGCCCTCTCTCCCTTTTAAGTGGCATCAAACCAACTTTTGGATAAAGACTTGGGGGCATCCAACTCTTGGACACCTCCCCACCTTAGGGTTTCATGCAAAGCAACAAAAAGGGGTGGCGTGTGCTTCCTCTTAGTGGGAGAAATCTCATGCAAAGAGCAAAAAAGGGATGCATGGATAAGAGCTTGGGCATGGGTTTGTTGGATGCAAGGAGAGATGGAGAGTCCCAATCAAATTGGGACATCTCTTGAGCATTGGTCAAAACCTTAATCAAACCCTAATCAAATAGGATTCGACTGCACCTAATTAGAGAGAACTCCTAGTCTAACTAGGAGCCCAATTAGATCCTAATCAAATTAAAAATTAGGTACACTTAAGTCCTAATCAAATTAGAAAGTAATCTCCCCTGCAATTGGATTATCTCATAATCTAATTAGGCTTAATCTAATCAATCCCAAACCAAACCAAATTGAATTAAATTTAATTAGACTTGATTTCAACCCAATTGCTCAATCAAATTGAGCCAATTAGCAACTCAATTGTTAATTAATCTTCCTCCAACTCACTAACTCTTAGTGGATTTCTTAATTATAATTTTTGCATCAGATGAATCATTAATCATATTGATAATTAGATCCATAGGCGATTCATAATCATATTTTAACCATCTGATTAATCAAGAATCTCTTTATATATGATCCAATAGGTTTTATTTTATTTGGTAGTGAGATATATTATGATTTTCATCATAATATTATTGAAACTTCTTTCAATAGATTGAAATAATTTTAACTCTATCCACCAAGGATCATCGATCATCAAGATAATGCTCATAGATCTCATAATCTATCAAAGATACCTAGTAGTATGTAGTGGCAATCTAACAGAATAAAAATAATAAATCTCTAGGTATAATTATTGTATGATTCAATTCCTCTATTATGAGCTTGGCTAGATGGCAGGTCATGGATAAATCATCAAACACAACATCAGTTATATGATAGATTTAATTAGCTCAAATCTGATTGTGATTCTCATGAAAACTCTTTTCCATCAACCACACTACTATGGCCACAGACTTATGGACTCGGCTTTTCAAATTTTATAGAACTACTTCTTTCTGTTAAGATTAATAGATCCCATCTAGATGTGCACCCTGCTCCTGCAATGGATCAACTATCATCAATATCAATTAAGATAGATTCCTTAATTATGGAATACGGATCATCCATCCAAGATCAAAATAATGATGAAAAGTGGATGTTGATACCACTGAGAAAAGGAAGAAGAAAGACCAACAAACAAACATAATAAAATAAATATACATTGGCCTCAAACCTACCTTCACAGAGAATGCAAACTTCACTATGAGAGAAATAAAATTAAATAAATATAAGAAAAACTTACCACTCAACCTCTGTACAAGAGTCTCATAATAAGAAGCTTGAAAATCCTAATAAAAACTCTCTGAAATCTCTTAAGAAGCCTCTCAACACCTCTAGGATGTCACCAACTCTTCGATGCAATAAATGGCTCGTTAATGAAAGTTATATAGACTCCAAAATCATCAAAATATTATTTCAGTAGGAAACCTAGTCCAAATCATACTTAAGAACCATTCTGGATAGTTCGATCATGATCAGCTCAAACCAGAGCTATCCAATTTCACAAAAATAGTTTAGATCAAGTTTGGATCATAACTAGACCATTCGATCATGATCGGCTCACTTCTAAGCTGTCGGATCATGATGTGGTCCATGGACAAAGCTGTGAGCCATGCAAAATAGATGGAAAACCATCCATCGGTCCATGTGGACTGTGCAAAACCACTAAAGAAATGGCTCCTGATCCACATCATGCATGGACCATGTGAAAGGGCCTGGGTGCCCACTGGGCCTGCATGCACTTGTGCATGTGCGCCTAAGCTGGCCCAGCGTGCAGCTAGCCCGGTGGCGCGTGCTGCCAGGCCTGGCTTGCATCGGCTCAATGGCCCATGGGCCATGCCACCTGCTTTTGGTGCTTTCTCGCATGTATCTCCTCCATCTAGACTCTGTCTGGGCTATTCTTGGACTCATTAGATTTTGTACATCTTGAATCTCATTTTAGGTTTATTATGGACCGAATCTCGAGGCATTTTTTTAACAACATCTACACAAGAATTTATTGAGATAACACTACTATAGAAAAAGGCTACGATAATATATATTATGGTAGCAATTTTTGAAACCACTGCAATAGATTTTACGACAATAGTTATGACTAACCACTGCCATAGGTCCAACTTATGGCAATGGTTAGCATTAACCACTATCAAAGATTAAACCACGACAGTGGTTCTTTATAACCGCTGTCATAGGCTCAACCTATTGCAGTAGTTAGTCATAACCGCTGCGATATCTTTTTTCATATTTTTACTCTAAATATTATATAATTTTAAAATTTAATATCTATCTTCACCATTCATTATCTAAATAATTATCATTAGAGTATCATCACAAAAGGCCACCTCAATCCAATGGCCCTAGCTTTATCGATTAGAAAAATTTGATTTCGATAATCACGAACGATGATGCAATGATCTGATAAACTATGATCTTCAATGTATCTAAAAATCTACAATAATAATCTTGATGATGTTAGTAGCATACTATCAAAATTTTACTATAATCGAATATCGTTATCATGATCAATTAGCATGAAATGATTTCAATCATTAAATAAGAAACGAATAATCAAAGGACCAGATGGAGTCCGATTATGAGATATTTTTTTAGATAAATGATCTTGACCACTATTTTAATAATTTTTATGATGGTGATCATAAAATTTAAATTATTTTTATAAAAATTATTCACATTAAGTAGATCTTGCAAAAGTACGAGCATAATTACCAACGGATCAATTTAAGAATGGATATCAAGCAACGTATAGTTTTAGATTATTCTTAGATCCACGATTTAAATTTTATGATCACCATCATAAAAATGATTAAAATAGTAGTCAAGATTATTTATCTAAAAAATTATCTCATAGATGGATGCCGTCTGATCCTTTGATTGCTCATTTCTCATTTAATGACCGAAATAACTCCATGCTAAATTGATTATGATAACGATATTCGATTGAAGTAAAACTTTGATAGTATGCTACAAATACTACCAAGATCATCATTATAAATTTTTGAGTCCATTGGAGGTTTCCATCTATCAGATCATTGCATCGTCATTTATGGTTGTCGATACTTTAATTTTACTGATCGATGAAGCTATGGCCATCGAATTGAGGTGGCATTTTATAACGACACTCTAATGATAATTATTTAAATAATGAATGGTGAAGATGGATATTAAATTTTAAAATTATATAATATTTAGAGCAAAAATATGAAAAAAGATTTTTAATCTATGGTAATGATTACTGAAAATCACTGCCATATGTTAGGTTATTTCCACTGCTCGCCTCTGAATTATTTTCCTCTCCATTGATTGCTCTCTCTCCCTCCTCTCCACCATTGGTGAGACCTCACCCCTCCCTTTTCTTCTCCGATCGGTGCCACCTCCACCCGCACCTATCCCTTCTTCCCTGACCGGCGTTGCCACCTCTTCCTCCTTCCTTTCCTTCCCCTTCTTTCCCGACCTAGGCCCACAGCTCCTCCATTGAGCTACTGCCCGCAACCTACCCCCCTCCCCCACCCCACCTCCAGCTGGCTTCGATCATAACCCACCCCACCGCCTTTCCGTCATCGTGCACCCCTTCCTCTTCTTCCCCAGTCTAGGCGTGGCTCCTCCGCTGGCTACCTACAACCCACCCCCTCTGACTCCGCTAGCAGTCCACCCCGGCCTCCCATCACCATACCACCCCCCTGCTCCTCAGCCATCAGCTCCACCACCTCTTTCTCTCCTCTCTTCCCTCGACCCAGCCACCGGCCCTAACCCCTCCCTTGCTCTCTCTCTCTCTCCTCCTCTCTATTCCCTTGTGGTCCGAGCCCCCTCCTCCTCCCCTTCTTCCCCAACTGGCCTAGCCATCGGCTCTTGCCACCTCCTCTCTTCCCTCGATCCGACCCCCCCTGCTATATTCACTCTCTTCCTTCTTTCTCTCTCTCCTCTTTTCTCTTTCTCTCTCTTCTCTTTTTCTAACTCACTATCTCTCTTGATCATTTCGTAGGTGATCTCTAGCACCGTCGTCTTCCTCTAGCACCACTGCCGGCAACCCTTGGAGCTCTCTATGTGACCCCTCTCTATAGTCATAGGTATGATTTTTTTTAAATTTCATAGTATTATTTATTTATCATTTATAATATTTATAATAATATTTAATTATAATTTTTATAATAAATATTATAAATATTTATTATAAAAATTATAATTATCCATCGATCATGGGTCATGTCGATGGATAAGAGAACTCCTGCCTGCTGGTTCTAGACCGTGCCGATGAATTCTGGGCCAGGTCATGTCGTGTCGGCGGTCATAGATGGTCTTGGACTATGCCGTGTTGGTGGCCATAGATAGCCCTTGGACCGTACCGACCAATAAGAAAATCTCCACTGATGGGTTCTGAACCGTGTCGATGGTCGTGGGTCACACCAGCGGATAAGAGAACTCTTATCGATGGATTTTAGATCGGGCCATGCTATGTCAGCAGTCATGGACGATCTTGGGCCATGCCATGTCGATAGCCTTAGGTCATGCTGTGTCGACGATCATGGATGGCCCTTGGATTGTGCCGTGTTGGTGGTCGTGAACGGCCCTTGGACCTTGCCGGCTGATAAAAAAAAATTTATCGATGGGTTCTGGATCGTATCGACAATCGTGAGCTATGCCGACCACTAAGTAAATCTTCACCCCTGTAGGTAGGTTCTAGGCCGTGCCGACATCCTTAGGCCATAACGTGCCGACAGTCTTGGGCCCTAGGATGATAGATTGTTTACTTACTGCTTGTTTACTTATCCCATAACTCTCAGTCTTAAATCATGAAAACATAAATAAATCAACTTACTGCTTTGCTGAATGCTACCTTAGGATGATATCGAGAACCCACAAAGCTTCTTGATAGTTTTCTGTATCTTAATACACATATAAATATATTTACTTCTTGATTTCAGAACAAGCTAAGAAAAAGATTCTAGAAAAAATTTTTAGGTATTTATATCTTGTTGTTTTTGTTTATTATATTGCATAATGATAAACCCGTCAATTAATTAGTGAACATAATCTTCGGTATCCATACATTTATATGTAATTGTACGGATGAAAGAATTATATATAATGATCAATTGATTGTCTAATTTGGATAGTTTGGGAATTGCAAATAATTCTATAGGTAATTCCAGTAATCAAATGGTATGCTAGGAATTCTGAATGAAATTTTGGATAGTATATTTTTTTTATTCTCCCTACACGGGAGAACTAAGAGGAAATGCTACCAAAATTGGACTATTATGGCATGGTGGAGAAGATAGTCATCTTGGACTATTATTCAAAAGAAATGATTGCATCGATGAAGTGTGATTGGTTTGACACCTTATCATAGTTAGGGATGAAAACTGATGAGTATGATTTTACTCTTGTTAACATGCAATGCCATCTCTACACTGAAGAACCGTATATACTTGCCTTCCAAGCTAGTCAAGTCTTCTACGTTAGTGATGAAGGAACCAAATCTAGGATTTCGCTGGTAAATCTTGAAACTTTTTCAAGATCTTACAGCAAAAGACTTAAATAAATCTAAAATTTATTTAAATAATCATATAAATACCTAGATCTTAGATCTATTATATGATTAAGGCATGACATTAAATTAAAAATTAAAATTAAATAAGAAAGAAAAAGGTTGATCAAATCAATCTAGATCTACACTACATCAAATATAGGTATGAAGTTTATAGATCAGATCTATTACCTAAGCAAGTTTAGACATTCTAACTTGCTGATCTAGGCTTGAGGATGAAGTCACGAGCGCACACATATCTGACCTCTAGGAGTCATCCACACGAGCCTACGATCTCTGATCTGAAGTCTGATGTAGAAAATCAATACAGCATCCTAGTACTATGCTGATCCTTCTTCGACGATCGATCTGATTCTTTCTTCTTCGAATTTTAGACTCTCCAAAATATGAGAAAAAAGATGAGAGTTTGCTGATATGAGATTCTCTTAAAAAAACTCAAAAGAAAGCAGGAAAGATTGAAAATAAAATAGTCCTAGAAGAAGACCCTCTTTTTCTTCTCTTTTCTCTCACCTAGACATCTAGTTTGGTGCCTATGGAACCTCCACGCCCAAGGACCCTCTTCCTCTAATTTTTGTACACCCAAAACTTATTCAAAAGCTCTATATTTAACAAAAAATTAGAATAAAATTCATCCAATAAATAGAAGAAAAGAAGAGTCCAAGTTAGGTCAAATTTCTAGACTAAGAATATCCAAACATGGAAAGTTGTTGGGGCACCCAACTTTTGGGTGCCTCCTCCATAATTTTTGGCATAGACCAGCAAGGGAGGGCACATAAAAAAGAATATTATTTTAATAAAATAAGAAAAGAATTAATTAAAAAAGGGGGTGGCACTCAAGAAAAGATGTTTTGGTCAATAAGGATTCTATCTCATAGAATCCTAAGCAAAACCAATTCCTCCTTTGACTTGATCTTCCACCTAACTTCCAAATATAACTTGGAGGGAGAGAGGGGGCATGGAAATTAGAAAAAAGATATTTTTCATAAAAAATATCTAAGAAATAGGTATGGAGGGCGTTGGGACCAAGGTGGTGCAAGGAGATAGGGAGTCCTAGTCACACTAGGACTCCTATTTTGATTTGATCAAAAAAGATCTTTTAACCAAATAAAATTAAGATTAAACTAACTCAATTAAATAAGACCCTAATTCATTTAAGAACTTAATTAAATTAGATAAAATTAGATTTAATTTTAATTTATTTTCTAATCAAATTAGAAAATTGGGTTAATCCGAATCCTAGTTAGACTAGGACTAGTTCTTTCTTGCACTTGGCTTATCCAATAAAGTAATTAGACTTGATCCAATCAAGTCCAAACTAAATCTAATTAAATCATATTTAATTATACTTAATCTTGACCTATTGACTTAATCAAATTAAGCCAATTAGCAATCCAATTGCTAATCGATCCTCCTACAATACTTGCACTAGGTTAAACACCAATCGTATTCAATCGTATTGATTGTTTAACCCTAGAATGATTCTTAATCATTGATTAACCATCCGATCAGATCGTAAGCTCTAATGTGTATGACCTCATAGGTCCAAACCTAAGTCGGTGGCATAGAAATAAATTTTTGCAGTAATGAAAGTGACCATCTAGCAATGATATCCGACGGTCGAATAGATCGAAGGTGTAGAACACCATCCTTAGAACCCATGTGGATATAGTTTTCATATAATTCATCCCCTTGACCACAATGCTCGTAGGACACATCAGAGTTCAACTGTCAACTTTGATCAGGTTATCCACATTATATTTCAAAATACCAAATCCATCTGATGGATTATCCTGGCTAAGATTTTGCTATATTGAAATACAGTGATACATTCTTCTCCAACTCTTGGAGTGGTTAATTCCATCTTGATCACACTCCAACTTTGCAAGTACTTGACTATGCCCAAAAGTCTTTCATTGTTGAATTAAAAATTCAATTAGTCCGGTATTAAAGCATAGTGAGTTGCTTACAAGTCACTGAGGTGATCTCAAGTCTAAGGGATACTTATACCTATATCCCATCAGAAATATTCTCGATAGCAGAATACTTTGGAGTTGGTCATGTTCAATGATGATGTACCTATACATCTCATCTGTATCCCATACCAGTGTCTCCATATATCTTGGTTAAGAGGATAACATATAGCGATCTATGCTCGATAGACGCTATTGTCCTAATTAACAGTCTATCATTTGATCGTGAATAAATTTAAGGACTAATCGATAAATCCTCTCTTTATCAAAACTAAATAGTCCTAAGAACTTCATCACAATAATGGAGTTCATTAGAAGATGTAAACTTATGATGAAAAAAGATGCCAAAATATTTTTTATTAATTAATAAATCAATTACAATATCTCAACCGTCAATAGGCTGATAATTGGCTTTAGAATATAATTTTCAATAACTGCCACTTATCCTAAATTTTCAATAACTGCCACTTATCCTAAAGCCACTCGGCATAGTATCTAATACCCATATTTGACTTATGGTTGTCGAACTCCTTGATTGCTAGGGCTTTAGTGAAGGAGTCGACTAGGTTCTCCTTTCCATCGATCTTCTGAAGGTCGACATCATCCCGATTCATGATCTCATGGATCAAATGGAAGCAGTACAGAATGTGCTTTGTTCACTGGTGTGCCTTCAATTTCTTTGCTTGAGCTATGGCACTAGTACTATCACAGTAGAGTAGGATTGGACCATCAATAGAGGGTGCTACTTCGAGCTCGGTGATGAACTTCCTCAGCCACAGCTTTTTTTGCTGCATCTAATGCTGCCATGTACTCTGCTTCGTAAACAAAGTCAGCCACTGTATGCTGCTTGAAACTTTTTCAACAAATGGCGCCACCATTTAGAGTAAAGATATATCCTGACAAACTTTTACTATCATCATGATCTAATTGAAAATTAGAGTCTGTAAACCCCACAAGCTTCAGATCTGACTCACCATAAACCGACCATTGATCCTTAGTATTTCTCAAATACTTAAGGATAGTTTTAACCACCTTTCAGTGATTTTCTCTAGGGTTAGACTGGTATCTACTCACTACTCTTAGTGAGTATGCCACATATGATCTCGTACATGTCATTACATACATAATAGACCCTATTGCCGAAGCATATAGAATTCTACTCATACACTCTCTCTCTTCAGGAGTTGCTGAACAATCCTTCTTAGAGAGAGAAATTTCTTGGCCTATCGAAAGATAGTCTTTTTTAAAATTCTCCATGCTGAACCTCTTCAGCACGATTTCTATGTATGTGGATTGGGATATACCAAGCATCCTTTTAGATCTATCCCTATAGATCTTCATCCCTAGGATGTAGGATGCTTCACCCTAGCCCTTTATGGAGAACTATGATGATAATCAGACTTTTATTCCTTGTAGTACGGGGATGTCATTCCTAATTAAGAAAATATCATCCACATATAAAATAAGAAATACCACTGTTGGACCATTTGCCCATTTGTAAATGCAGGATTCTTCTCCATTCTTAACGAAGCCATACATTTTGATCACTTTATCAAAATGCATGTTCCAACTCCAAGATGCCTGCTTCAATTTATAAATGGATCTCTAAAACTTGCACACCTTGAACTCATTTGTAGATGTGAACCCTTCAGGTTGTATCATATACACCTCTTCGGTCAGCTTTCCATTTAGGAAAGCTATCTTCACATCCATCTGCTAGATCTCATAGTCCAGATGGACAGCAATGGAAAGCATGATCCGAATGGACTTGAGCATTGCCACAGAAAAGAACATCTCGTCATAGTCAATATCATAATGTTGACGATACCCTTTGACAACCAGATGGGCTTTATAGATCTCCACCTTTCCATCAGCACCTCTCTTCCTTTTGAAGATCCATTTATACCCAATGGATTTAACCCCTTCAGGTGGATCAACTAATGTCCATACATCATTGACCTTTATGGAATCTATTTTGGATCTCATAGCTTCTAGCCATTTCTCATAGTCGGGTCTCTGCATCGCATCCATATAAGTGATCAGATCCTCATCATTCTCATCGAATTTGATGGAATCACCATCCTGGATCAAGAATCTATAGTATCTATTCGAATGGTGAGGTACTCTATCGAATTGCCTTAATGGCATGAGTTCACTAGGCTTTGAATCTGATTTGATCAAATCCAACTTAGGTTCAACATTCTGCGTCAGACTTTCTACTTATTGAGCTTCATCAAGTTCAACCTTAAAGGCAACAGTTCCTTCATCAAGGAACTTCTTTTTCAAAAAGGTTGCCCTAAGGCTGATGAATACCTTTTGTTCATCAGCATAGTAGAAATAGTATCTTTTGATCTCTTTTGGGTATCCTATGAATGTACACATGTCAGACCTAGGTCCAAGTTAGTTTGTAACTAACTATTTGACATAAGTCGGGCATCCCCAAATCGTAAGGTGTGAAAGTGCTGGCTTACGTCCTGTCCATATCTTATATGGGTTTTAACTACAGACTTACTTAAAATTCTATTTAATAGATAACAAGCCAATTTGAGTGCATATCCCTAGAAGGATATCGACAAGCTGGCAAATCCCATCATGGATCGGATCATGTCTAATAGAGTCTGATTCCTCCTTTCAAACACACCATTATGCTGTGGTGTTCTAAGAGGAGTCCATTGGAAAAGAATTTTATTCTCTCCTAGATATGTGAGAAACTCATCAAAAAGATATTCTCCTCCTTAATTAGATCGAAGAGTTTTAATATTCTTTCTAATTTATTTTTCTGCTTCACTTCGAAATCATTTGAACATTTCAAAAGAATTCGACTTATTTTTTATTAGATAGGCATATCCATATCTGGATAGATCATCTATGAAAGTGATGAAGTAGACATATCCACCTCTGGCACTTATGCTTATTGGTCCACATACATCAGTATGTACTAGATCGAAGAGCTCATTGGCTCTCTCACCTTCTCCAGTAAAAGGTGACTTGGTCATTTTACCAAGAAGATAGAACTAATAGGTTGGAAGTGATTTATAATCATTGACTTCAAGAATTTTCTCTTGAGTCAACCTATTTATCCTGTGCTTATTTATATGATCCAGCCTACAGTGCCATAAGTAGATATCTGATGCACTATCTAATCTAGAATGCTTACTAGTTGAACAGACTACATAAATAGATTGTGATAACATATACACACCATTGTTTAATTATCCATAGAAAGCAGTAACACCATTCACAATAACATTACAAACTCGTTTCTTTATTGAAATTTCATACTTGTTCATGGCCAAAAGGCCTACAGAAATGATATTTAAAAACAAACTAGGATAGAAATGACAATCACTAAGAACAATAGTATGAGATTCAAATACAAGTTTCAAAATTTCTAAAGCTAGAACTGAAACTAGTCTTCCATCTCCAACATTCAGGAATCTCTCATCTTGCTTGAATCTTCTACTAACCTGCAACCCCTACAATGAATTGCAAATATGGTAAGGACTATCGGTATCCAATACCTAGTCAGTAATATCATAAATAGAAAAATTGCAAGGAGTTATCATATAAATACCTTGCCCAGCAATAGCCTGCTTTTTTCTCTGTCTGTTCGGATCTGGAGAGGCAATGTACTGAGGATAGTTTCTCTTCTAGTGCCCCCACTTCTTACAAAAGAAGCATTCAACTTGACTCTTATTGGACTTGATCTTCCTAGTCTGGCCCTGCACTGATGTCCTAGCCTGAACTTGCACCTTCTTTGTTTTCTTCTTCTTATTCTTCTTTCCTTTCCTAAAGGATCGAGAACTAGAAGATGAATCTCTCACTAAGTTCATTGACTCTTTATGGAGCTGGTGATCCTTCTCAAAGTTCTGAAGTAACCCCAGTAAGCCATGGTAGTTTACTTTAGGCTTTGTCATTCTGTAATGAGTAAGAAAAGGAAGATAGGACTTTAGCAGCGAGTTCAGTATTGCATCTTTTTTAAGTTATTTATGCAAGAAAAAGTTGAGTTTTCTCAAGCACTCTATCAGCTCGATCATGTATAGTACATGATTAGTGATAGAGGCTCCATCCTACATTCTAGCATTTAAGATGGCACAACTAGTCTTGTGCCTCTCAACGTCATCGGGTGTGCCAAAAGAATCTCCAACACTTGGAGCATTTTATTTGGCTAAGCTGTCTAAAACTTACGACTGAACTCATCGCTCATCGCAGCCAACATAATGTAGTACACCATAGTTCGATCACTGAGCCATTTCTGATAAGTATCTCTGACTGTTCTACATGCATTGGCAGCTGGCTCCTCAAGTGCAGGATCCATCAGCACATATAGGATCCATTCATGCTTCAGGATAATCTTCAACTTTTGGTACCAGCTACCAAAGTTGAATCCCACCAACTTATCATTATCCAACAATAATCAAAGCGATAGAGAAGTGGCCATGTCTGCACAAAGAAAAATCAAAATCTAATTAGTAATTGATTCATTAAACCTAAAGATTTAAACTTTAATCAAAAGGTTTCTCTCACTATTTTATTCAAATTGGTAGTCTCTACCTTTAATTCGAGGAATTAACCTAATTCCTTAGTGGGTACTAGAATCCACAGACTGTACATGAGCTCAACTTTGGTTGGCCCATCCATGTACATCTAAGAGTATGTTCATAACCAATTATTTCTCCAAATAAATTCTAGTAATTAAATTTTGCTCCAGGCCCTGATCAGTTGGCTTTGGCCTTCTCAGAAAAGGATCCAGTTTGGTCCAACTATTAACATGACCATACTTGGCCCATCCAATGAATGAATGATCATGCCCAACTTTGATTAGCCCACTTGACCACCATTTAGAAAGATGTATCCAAGAGATCATATAATGAATGATAATTTTATCAATCGATAAGCACCGGACCTTTGGGCCTCTAATGATTATCCAACTGATGGACCCATTATCATCCACTTTAATGGAAGGCTATAATCCAATTATCATATAAGTATTTTATTTTAGGGACCTAATAATTTTAGAGAATTTATTTATAGAAGTGAGTAGCTCAGATTAACCAGCTTGTCATGATCCTTCCACTAACTTCATCAAGTCAGCTTAAGGAAGACCATTAATAAGTTGATCTAGGAGCACCTAAATCAGTCAAACTGATTTATCTAGCTGACATGGGTTAGCTCGAATAGTCAAGCAATCCGATTAAAACATAATCTCACCAAGAGGCCAGGTAAGTTCGATCAATGGAAGGGTCTACCAGGCTTGTTTAGACACCATCAGAAATGGCCAGGTAAGTGGGCTGCCAATTAAAAACCACTAGTCTGATTTATCTTAGACACCAACTGATTTAATTAGTTTCAATTAGATCAACCTAACAGTTCATGCTAGACCACGTATCCAAGAATCAAGTTCATCTTGGATCTTGTTAAAGACATGGACTTGACCAATTACAACTATTGCAATTGATCTAGAGAATCCTTGACCTAATCTAAGATAATAATTAATTAAATTTAATCAATTCTCTAATTAAATTCATTCTTTAATCTAACCTTAGGTCTAACCCAATTAATGGACCTAATCTCTACTAATCCATTAACCTAATGTGTTATGATTCATGTCATAGAATCTTCAATTTACAATTCTAGAACCTAATCAAACAACTTCTTAATTCTTAATTAAGTTTTGGGCTGAGGATTGAGGTTTGGCTTTTCGAAAATAGTTATCATATTTATAAAATATTTTTACAACATGGTTCTATCAACCAAGTTGCATGTTTGATTCATAATCAATATACAAGTAACATAAATTTGAATATACTTTAGATCTAATCTAAACAGGTTCATGTAATTGAAACAGTTTCAATAATAATCAATCATAAATCTTCCTAAATCAAATCTAACATATTTATAATGATTAAAATTAGATTAAAATATTTTTAGTTAAATGATAAAATCTCTTAGATCTAATCTAAAATTTTATGATCAATATTTTAGATCAGCACGTACTAGAATAACCTATTTACTGTAAGAGATAACCCTTACAGCAGGACAACCTTATGGCAGGCCGTGCAATCTAAAATTTTTTATTTTATTTTTTTAATTTTATATTTAATAATTAGATTATAAATTAAATCTAATCTAAAAAATAATCTAAACATGCATAAAAAATTATGAAATAAGAACTTGGGCTCTAATACCAATTGAAGGAACCAGATCTAGGGTTTCACAGGTAGATCTTGAAACTTTTTCAAGATCTTGCAGTGAAAGACTTAAATAAATCTAAAATTTATTTAAATAATTATGTAAATACCTAAATCTTAGATCTATTACATGATTAAGATATGATATTAAATTAAAAATTAAAATTAAATAAGAAAGAAAAAGATTGATCAAATCAGTCAAGATCTACACGACTTCAAATGCATGTATGAAGTTTATAGATCAGATCTATTACCTGAGCAAGTTTAGATATTCTAACTTACTGATCTAGACTTGAGGATGAACTCATGAGCTACACACACATCTAGCCTCTAGGAGTCATCTACACGAGCCTACGATCTCTGATCTGTAGTCCGATACAGGAAATCAGCATAGCATGCTAGTACTGTGCTGATCATTCTTCGACGATCGATCCGATGCTTTCTTCTTTGAAATTTGAACTTTCCAAAATATGAGAAGGAAGATGAGAGTTTTCTGATCTGACACTCTCTTAAACAAACTTAAAAGAAAGGAGGAAAGATTGAAAATAAAACAGCCCTAGATGAAGACCCTCTTCTTCTTCTCTTTTCTCTCACCTAGATACCTAGTTTGGTGCCTATGGAACCCCCATGCCCAAGGACCCTCTTCCTCTATTTTTTGCACACCTCAAATCTCTCCCAGAGCTCTATATTCTACAAAAAAATTAGAATAAAATTCATCTAATAAATAGGTAAAAAGAAGAGTTCAAGTTAGGTCAAATTTCTAGACTAGGAATATCTAAACATAGAAAGTTATTGGGGCACCCAACTCTTGGGCACCTCCTCCATAATTTTTGACATGGAGCAACAAGGGAGGACATACAAAAAGAAGATTATTTTCATAGAATAAAAGAAGAATTAATTAAAAGAGGGGGTGGCACTCAAAGGAAGATATTTTGGTCAATAAGGATTCTATCTCATAGAATCCTAAGCAAAACCAATTCCTCCTTTGACTTGGTCTTCCACCTAACTTCCAAATATGACTTGGAAGGAGAGAGGGAGCATAGAAATTAGGGAGAAAGGGATTTTTCATGAAAAATATCTAAAAAATAGGTATGGGGGGTGTTGGGACCAAGGTGGCGCAAGGAGATGAGTCCTAGTCATACTAGGATTCCTATTTTCACTTGGTCAAACAAGATCTTTTAACCAAATAAAATCAAGATTAAACCAACCTAATTAAAAGACCCTAACCCATTTAAGAACTTAATTAAATTATATTAAATTAAATTAAATTTTGATTTATTTTCTAATTAAATTAGAAAATTAGGTTAATCCGAGTTCTAGTTAGACTAAGACTAGTTCTTCCTTGCACTTGGCTTATCCAATAAATTAATTAAACTTGATCTAATCAAGTCTAAACTAAATCTAATTAAATTATATTTAATTAGACTTAATCTCAACCTATTGTCTTAATTAAATTAAGTTAATTAGCATTCATTTGCTAATCGATTCTTCTGCAATACTTGTACTAGGTTAAACATCAATCGTATTGATTATTTAATCCTAGAATGATTCTTAATCATTAATCAACCATCCAATCAGATCATAAGCTCTAAGTGTGTGACCTCATAGGTTTGAATCTAAGCCAATAGTTTAAAAATAAATTTTTATACCAATCAAGATGACCATCTAGTAATGATACCCGACGATCGGATAGGTCGAAGGTGTATAACACCATCCTTAGAACCCATGCAGATATAGTTTTCATATGATTCATCTCCTTGATCACAATGCTCGTAGAATACATCAAAGTTTAACTGTCAACTCTGATTAGGTTATCCATATTGTATTTCAAAATACCAAATCCATCTGATGGATTACTCTGGTCAAGATTTTGCTATATTGAAATATAGTGATACATTCTTCTCCAACTCTTGGAGTGGTCAATTCCATCTTGATCATACTCCAACTTCGTAAGTACTTGACTATGCCCAAAAGTCTTCCATTATTGAATTAAAAATTTAGTTAGTCTGATTCTAAAGCACAGTAAGTTGCTTGCAAGTCACTGAGGTGATCTCAGGTCTAAGGGATACTTATATCTATATTCCATCAGAGACATTCTCGATAGCAGAATGCTCTGAAGTTGGTCACATTCAATGATGATGTACTCATATATCTCACTTATATGCCATACCAGTGTCTCCACACATCTTGATTAAGAGAACAACCAACCTATATGGCATATAGCGACTTATGCTCGATAGACGCTATAATCCTAATTAACAGTCTATCATTTAGTCATGAACAAATTTAAGAACTAATCAATAAATCCTCTCTTTATCAAAACTAAATAGTCCTAAGAACTTCATTACAATAATGAAGTTCATTGGAAGATGTAAACTTATGATGAAAAAAGATGCTAAAATATTTTTTATTAATTAATAAATTAATTATAATATTTCAACCGTCAATAGGCTAACGATTGGCTTTGGGACATAATTTTCTATAAGTGATCCCTTGGAGCCTCAATGGGATGTTATTGTGAGGATGGTGCCAAGGCATATTTTTGATGATACCAAAGTTGATGACGATGTTGGACCATGCATGCAAAGTGCTCCTCTAGGACAAAACTTACCTGATATTGTCAAGATCCCAGATACATTTATCAGGAGCGATGGTGATGTCCATATTATAAATGCTACTAGGTGATGACTTCGATATTCTGGTATAAATATTAGAGTCTATTTATTAATGCTATACTAGTATTATTGTTCAACATGTTATATTAGTTAATGTTCATTAACGTTGCAGGTCACGATGGTACCAAAATGCCATCTAGCTTTCACTCCCATCTCTCGATGGATTATGCGAAGCTCGGTATCTAAGAAGTAGTCAGAGCATACTCCATCTACTTTCGCATTGACTGCTTTAGGACCATCGACATCTACTCCACCATCGACATCTACTCCACTACTAGCATCTACTCCACCGACATCTAAGCCTCCACCATCAGCCACATCTCCGACACATGCTCCAACACTGGCATCTGAGTGAACATTATTATTATATTATTTATTTATTTATTTATATAGTATTTGTACACGTATATTTGCCTGACATATTTTCATTATAGGTGCATCATCCAGTAGGATATTTTATGGTCCCACATGCATGCTACATGTGTGAAATCGCTAGCATCAGGTCATGGTGCAGTATGATACAGAGAGGAGGCCAGTAGAGGAGACCGCATGAGAGATGCATTTCTTTTTTGGAGTACTTATGAGGCGGTCCGACATCATTCCGGTATTGCCCATAGACTGGCAATTGATGGATGTTGGTATCAAGGATCGGGTGTGGAAGGAGATATGGGTAAGTATATCTTAATTATATATATTCATTTGATATGTTTACACTTTGTTTAATTAGAATAATTTGATAACTGACTTTTGATAATTTTGTGCAGAGAAAATATAACTTTTCAGATCATGAGAGGGCTCGAGATGCCCGACTGAAGAAGATTAGAGAGTTGTACCGGAGCTATAAGGTCAAGCTCTATAGCGGATAGCTCGAGCATCGATAAGATACTCCGAAGGAGCTTGTTCCTTGGATATAGGATTGTCTCTCGAGTCAGTGAGAGGGGATGGTTAGACATTAAAGGAGCCAGAAGTTTAAGATAAAATTTTTAACTTTTAAATTTTTTAATATGCTTAAAATTATATTTAAATATTTTTTAAATACTTGTTAGGCTACCTCCCATCAGAACCAGAAGAATCGGATAGTCCAGGAGTACATGCACACTCTAGGCAGTAAGTCTATGGCCAGTCATGTGCATAAAGAGATAATAAATTTTAAATCTTACTAAATAAATAAAATTAATATTTTTTTAGATTTTTAATAAACTGATCCATTGTTATAGCTGATGAGAGATGGAGTGATGCCTAGTTGTAGCGAGATCTTTCGATCCAGCCATACGGACAAGAAGGGCAGGCCAATGAATGCCACGATCGAAAAAATTTTTATAGATAATAAATATATTAGTATATATTATCAATATTATAAAATTTTTTATAAAATTTTATTTAAATTTATAATTATAGAAATAGTTAGATGAGCTCGCAAGCGAGGGCCCGGATAGCTCTGGCCCTTATGGTCCTCTATCTCAGGTCTTGGGGCCTGAGCACTCTGGGAGGATCTGATGTAGGCTCGGACATATGCCGATGAGCTACTGGTCTGAGGTGAGCATCTTTTCATATGGTTTTGGTATTGTCAGTCGAAAGCAGCTTGAGGAGGCATTGGCACAGGCAGCTTAGGCTATGGTGCAGATAGATTAGACTACGACATGGATTGCTCATGCTGAGGAGCGCACATCTCATCTGAAGAGCATCCTGAGTGCCATGGTGATGAGGCTCAGTGCATATTTTGGAGCAGACTTTATGAGCCTTGGAGACATGTTGGCCAACATTTCAGCTCCAGCCCCTCCAACTTCGACTCTAGCTCCAACTCCTCTAGCTCATGCTCCATCTTTCGGTGACGACGATAATGTAGATTTAGAGAACTTTTGATGTATTTTTTTAATAAATATTATAATAAATTTTATTAAATAATAAAATTTGAGCATTTTAAAAATATTTTTATTTTTATAATATATTTTTATATTTTTTATTATGTTATATATATTTTATATTTTTTATTATTCAAAATCTATGGTAGTGATTGTAAAATTATTGCCATAGACGTGCCAATGAGATAGCAAGTTATGTGCCAACCGCTGTCATTGACCTATGGTAGCGATTACAAAACCGTTACATTAGATCTATGGCAACGGTTCCATAACTGCTATCATAGGTTGAGCTGTGACAGCGATTATGGAACCATTGCCATAAGTTATGTATAGTAGCGGTTCACATAACCAATGCAATAACTACTGCCATAGACCTACGGTGATGATCGTAGTGGTAGTGGTTAGCTAATCGCTATCACAACCTATGGCAGCAATTTTTTAGTCTACGATAGTGGTTACAAACCACTACCATATCTTTGTCTATAGTAGTATAATATTTCTATGTAGTCAAATTCTAGCAGCCTAACTATGAGTGGTCATAGCACCATGGTCAAAGGACTATTCATACAACTGTAGCATCGAAAAAGTCACTAACAAGTGAGCAGACATCCATGTGATTTTTCGTGTTGGTCATGCTCAATGTCAGTTATTCTCTAACAATCACTTGTACTCTCGCTCCAGTATCCCTATACTGTGACTCGAGACTCATCTGCCCAAAGAAAGTAATCCATGCATCGATCTGTCCGGATCAATCACCATTCCCATCCTGATCCTATGATCAAGAGTAATTTAGAAATTAACCATCAATGACATATGCCTCAAATTTTCAACTTTTTGAGAATACGTGTCATTATCTTGCTATTCCCTTGGACACATACAACATGAATGGAAATAAAACTTTTCATCAAGTACAAAATCATGTCCTAAAAATATGATATGCATCGATCAAGATTGACTTCTAGGGCATACACCTAACACTAACCCTTTGATATCTATTTCTCATCCATAGATGAGACGAGCGAAGGCCAATGATGATGATGATAGGGACCAACCCTTTGAAGACCTCATATGGCCACTTATCGCTTGTCCATAGATGAGCCAAGCAGAGGTCGAGGATGATGATGAAGAGGCCAACACTTTAGAGATCTCATATGGCCACCTGGCACTCCTCATCCACAAACAAGTCAAGTAGAGGCCGAGGACGATGACAAAGGAGCTAATTAACCTTCTAGAGATTCCATATGGCCATTTGGCGCTCATCATCCACAAACAAATCGAGCAAAGGCCTTCGACAACTTGGCAAAGATTACTACAGATCAACTTTGAATCGACCTCATATGATTCCTTAGAAATATTTCATCTATGGCCAAGACCTCTTAGAATATGTTAGGCAAGGCATCGATGACAATGGTGATCATAGGATATTCAGACTCCAAACTAAACCTCGATGATTGGATCAGTGGACCGATCTCTCGGAGAAATCTTGGCTTAGGTTGAGATCTTCGAATGATAGTTGGCAAAGTACCAACAATGAAGAGTTATCCAAACTCAAGTCCGGACCTTCAGATTCCCTCAGAGATATCTCAACCCTGGTTGTGATCTTTAAAATATTATTCAGCATGATGCCAGGCATAAGGGGATATCCTAACCTAAGTTAGAACCTCCAAAAGCACACATCTTAGAAATGATCTAATGATGAGCACCATGGTCGAAAATCAACCAATGAATGACTTAGGAAAAATGCAGCCAAACAATCAAATTGGAAAGGACCTCAAGAGTCTTCGTCAGACAAATGACTTCGATGATAATCAGCAAAATTTGGAATTGATCAAAAATTGAAAATTTAGCTAGATTCTAGTTGGATAAACCTTGGACAAGCCAGCAAACAATGATAAAAAGCATTTAAACAAGAGGTACATATGATAGAAATGAAGTCTTTCATTTTGTTAAAGTTCCACAAAAAGGTGCTAGAAAGTGGGCACTGAAACAAAGAAATAAAGATGAGAACTTAGTCCTCATCTGATGGAAGTGTTTTGACCTCCTTGTTACTGTTTGTAGAGAGAAGGCACCAAAGGTCCAACTTCGGGACTATGTACTATACATGGGCCTTCCAGTCTTCAAAGCTCTGAATATAGGTGGGGTAGAGGCATCGATGATTTCCTCCCAGAAGGTCATTGAAGACTTAAACTCTCTGATGTAGCAATCCCAAACCTTAGTAGGGATCCATAGAGGAGAGCCAAAAAAAGCCCTGCTGCCCCTAGGCAGGGGAGGGTTCACCCCAAATCTAATAGGAGGAGCCGATTGATGCACCACCACTTTGATTCAGCTGCATAAGCCGATCTGCATGAAATGGCAATAGGCCAATCAACATATGACAAGTGGTGCATTATGGTTAGCGGATCCATACCATCAAAAAGCACCTTTCAGGGCTGAAATGATGATGTGTCTTGAGCTACCCATACTTCATGAATGTTCCACAATCCTCAAAGCACCGAATCTTTCCAAATAATTAAAGCATGATTCACAAAACAACTTGTCAAATCAAAGCTAGATCTCATGGAGCAACATAATGATCCACTGAAAGATCGGAGAACTTGGATTTGCCAACTCAGACATGCTCCGAGGGCCATCTCTGAAGAATACTACTTCCTTCATCCAAGCCAAATGTTTGAAAGTGGGGGGCAATTGTTACAAAATTATGCCATCTCAGCTATGATCCTCAAGACTCATCCTTGGAAATTCTAATCAGATCGATCGAAACACTAAAGTAGGTCCTGATGATAAGGTTCACTGAGACCGCCATGAAGAGCCAAGACAAAGCAATCACATTAGCTCCCATTCAATCCTTAGCTCGGATAAGAGCGAATCTCTTGTTTGGGATCTCACCGATGATAGGGGTGAAACCCTATGACCAACACCAATACGGGTACATCCAAGATGACCCCTTGGCTATCAATCGACCTTAGTCCACTGGCCTACTCGATCACATAGACAATTACTTTGAATCTTTCAACAAACTCCAAAATGAAGGTATAACAAATACTTACATCTAACAACCTAGATTTCCTATCCTAGGGCATAACAAACTCTAGCAGCCCTCTATATAAGGAGGTAATAAGGAAACCCTCGAGGTAAAGCTAAGGCAAGGCTAAGCTACACTTCTCTAAGCTCTCTTTTTGTCTCTCCATTCTAATGTGCTCAAGCTCTAGCTAACTTAATTAAGCATCAGAGAAGCCCTCGCCAGAACCCCTGACAAGTGCAGGCATTCTCTTATAGGTTTTTGATGCCCCCCATTCCTACAGTCAGCATCCCTCCTCCTGAACCACATTAGCAATCTGGAGAGCATTGACACAACAAGTCCAATCACGACATCTTATATTAGCACCACATTAGCATGATCATGGATGAGTGTCTAGAATTTTCTTTCAGATTCACACCCACATACATATATATTATTGCCACTCAAAATTCGATTCAAGAGATGGATAATTCAAAATCTGATTCGATAGCTAGATAAATGAACTTCTCTACTCTATAGAATTAGAGGAGTGTAACGCAGCACTGAAGTTGATCTACAATCATAAAAAATAATCAAGAGGTTGTTGGAATATATCTTGCAAGGATCCTATGATGCTTAAGTCAGATATATTTTTGAGAGGAAAAATGAGAGATGAAAGAGAGAATTTTGTGAGCATAATGTTGGCAGTTTCCTTCACCATACCTAGGGATCCCTATGCCTATATTTATAAAGATGAGGATGTGAATGTGCATGACAAGTCATGAGATTCATATTTAAACAATTGAGCTATTTCTTTATTTGTTGATGGGGGTAGTAAGGATATTCCTTTTCAGTTGCACTATGATTAAGCACTTTCCTTACCTTATGATTGGCTATGATATAACTTTTTGGGCAGATTAAGAAAGCATCGAGTTGTAATCAATTACTAATTATTAGGAAAATTGATCAGGAATTGATTTACTGGACATGTATCATCATTTGATTTGGCATGTTAAGCTATTAGATGAGATTTTAGGAAAGGTAAATCTAAGCCATATCACTTGTCCCCCACTTTTAGGCCCAATTTGTACTTGCTCGGCTTAGGCGAAGGAAGTAGTTACATCATTTGTTGAGCAAGAGCTAGCCGAGCTGAATGCTTGTTATTGGATCTCCCTTGGGTGTTTTTGGAAACTCTATCCAATGATAGGAATAATTATTATAGAGTTGGTTTCATTTTTGCAGTATCATGCAGACAAATTGATTTTTTCCACTACCATCATTCCATCTTGGGTTTCAAAAAAAGGTCGATCTATAGGAGCCTACAACCCTTGATTGCCAAGCTTACATATGGTAGCAAATGAGTGGATGAGCGGATAGGTAATGAGATTAGCAATGTTCGAGGCTCTTTATAAGGGGTGGAAACCTGAGGTGGTTCCTTCCACTTTGCAATTGCCTTTTTGTCACTTGGAGATATTAGTCAAGTGGAAATTATAATCTTTTGTCTCCTTCCTTTCTCCATCTTTTCTCCAGCATACTTTCGTTGGTTATCCTTTGTCCAATGAACTACTATAAGTTGGCTTCTCCTTTTTCTCCCTCTTCATCTTCTTTTGGTTGCCATGGTTGCTTCTTTCAAGAGCAAGCATCCCACCAATTAGTTGACCTAGATGGCTATGTTCTAGTAGTCTGATGGATTTGGTTATGCTAGATCAAAGACTTTCAATGTTGGAGTTGAGTGCACTTTGGATCCAGACAATTTGGATTGGTTCCGAAAAGACTCTTTAGGTTTCTCCTATTGGTTGCCTAGGAGGTAAGGAGAGGGCTAATGCCTATTATACTACCCAGGTTACTCTTTATGAGCAGACTTTGAAGACTAGATTGAGAAGGCTCCCTCCTCCCTCTTTTGTTATCTTTCTTCTCAATAGTTTCTAATTAGTGCCCACCCAGTTAGTTCCTAATATGTGGTGGATCATTATTAGATTTTTGTCTCTTCCATCCCTACATGGTATATAGCTCACTGTGGAGTTGTTCCATGCATGTTACATCAATAAGGAACATCGTACCAAACAAAGTTGGTAGTACATCTTGGTTTAGAAGGGGTTTTGGTTGATTTAGGGCAATTCTTCTTCAGTTCATAGTTGGAAGCATTGCTTCTTTTTTATTTTCTCCAAGCAATCCTTGGGTTTAACACCTTCCAGGGCATCCCCAAGAAAAACATGAATCGAGTCCCTGCTTTCTCCAACATCGAGTAGTAGATCTTGGATTCTTCATGCAGTACCAAAACTCCTGTTCAGGAGCTATTGGTTAAGCAAACCTTGGTCATTACTAGGATGAGCCCTATTTAGTCTAAGGATAAGAGTTCTTTCAATTTTTTGGTTCTTTAGATGGCTACTAACTTTTCTTGACTTGCCTTTTGTCTTTGCACAAATGCTCGACAAAGCATTGCTAAGAAAGGCAGCATCGCTAAGCATAAGGTGGCGTTGGTGGATATCTTGCATTTAGTTTTAAAGAGGGTTGTGCAAGACCTCGCTTTTTTGCCTGGGTTGGGATGCAACTACAACTACCTTAGCCCCCTAAGCTAGTCGAGTTTCTTCTAAAGCCTCCTATGTTGGAGATTTGGTACCACTTGTTGTAGAAGAAAGAAAGAAGAAATAAAAATAAGACACATTCAATTACGTGGACTAGACTAAGGTCTACCTCCATGGGGTATGCAAAGGCTTCACTATGAGAAAAGAGAATTTATAAGAGGAGATCACACCCTCAATCCTCATACACCAATCCTTTTCTCTCAACAAAAAGCATTTCCTCATAAAACTCTATCTCTAGAAGATCTCATAAAGTGATCGTTATCTACTACCTGACAGTCTGCTTGAAGCCTCCTGCTTCAGCTCTCTACCAGTACCCCTTAGCGTCTGTCTGCTGCCATCTATTGCTTCAAAAGCTCTGTCAAACTGCTACTATATCCCTCTTTGATACAGTTCCATAGGGCCTTTTAAAGGCCTCAAACCTAGCCCAGATCAAAGTCTACACTATAATTAAAACTCTAATAACTCCTTGAACGTCAAATCTTGTGAAGGAAAAACCGCAGGATTGGCCTGATTGGATTAGGTCATGTAGCAAAAATTTTAAATTTTTTTTATTGATCTGATCAAATCTGAGAGTTCACAGACCTGATTAGATTGATCTGAAATAAAATATAAAATTATGATATCAAATATCACCTAAATTAGGTGAATAGTTCACCCACAATGATGATCCGAATATTGATGGAGGTTCTGCTCATAGTTGCGCACGTGCCCAACCTCTACTAGCATCCACTTAGGTCAGACCTAGAGGTCTTCTCTTTTTAGATCTGATCTTAGAATCTGGAACTTCACTGATCACCTTTGATCCAATCTCTGGCAGTAAGTTGATCATCACACGAACGGGAACCTATCGATGCAGTCTTGTAGTAGCAACACCCCGATGCTTGGATGGCTGATCCACCCAACCCTTGGGCATGGAGAAGAGAAAAAAGAGGGAGATGAGGCAAGGAGAAGGAGAGATAGTGTGTGGGTGTGAGCAATCTAATGGCCAAATTCTTTGGCCATGGCCTCTATTTATAGACCAAACCGCAACCCTAGAGTCCTAAGGCTTCTGGACTTTGAACGAGTCAAAGCCAACAAGCAGAAGGACTCCTCGCTATCCTCCATGCCAACATCATATTTCCCTTCTTATTTTGTCGCACAAAATAGAAGAAAAATTGGCACCACTTTATCTAATAAGGTGGAGTTGGCACAGGGGTTATCTCTCTCAGGGAGTTTGAACAATTTCAAATTGCATTGACCCATTCAAACTTATTTGAATGGAGAACCTCCATATTTATCCATTAGGGGTGCATGCCAGGAGGGGCGTGCGCCCTTCTCTCTCATGAATAATCATCTAGGATATGTGCTCCAAGATAAACCCCAGGGGGTGCGTGCCTTCACCCTTCTTTCCTATCAAGATCGGATCAAAAATGGTCTTGTCCTTATGCCCATTGAATGAGATCAAGATAAGCCCTAATTTGACCAAAACAAGATCTAGTCAGACCAGGACAAAACCATATAGGGTTCTTGGATGAGCTAAATCAAAGTTGACTAAGTCCAGAATGATCAGAAAGTTCATAGAAGGAGAAAGTTAGATTCAATCGTATGCTAGCATGATTTTCTTGAACCTAATTAGATATAATCCAAATCAATCAGACCATGTTTGTCTAATTAATGACATCTAAATCCAAATCCTTATTTGTATAATCTAGTTAGGTTCAATTCTGTTTGATAATAAAACATGTTATGATCTCCATCATCGACATCATTGAAATACTTTTTGATGGACCATAACTCTTTTTGATTCGCTCAATTAGAATCATCGATCATCAAGACAATTCTAATTGATCCCAAAATTCATCAATGATACCTAGCAGTATGTGGTGGCAATCCATCACCAAATATGAACCTCTCAATACAACCAACTATGTCATTGGGTTCTTCTATCATGAGCCCCAATAGGATCTAGATCAAGGTGAACTCATTAAACCCAATACCCGTCATATGAATGAATCATTCGATTCAAGTTTGATATAAAACTTTAATAGAAACTTTTTTCTATTATTTCATACTACCATGGCCATGGGCTTTAGGACTCGATCTCATAATAATCATAGAACTTTTCTCTTCCACCGAGGTTGATAGATCTTATCTTAGTGCGATCCAATTCCTACAATGAACGTGCTATAGCCAACATACACCTCAAAATTCCAAATGGCTAGAAGATCAAATTATATTGTAGTCAAATTATAACACACTCAAAATAAACAGTCGATGCATCTTAGGTCAAAAAACCAGACACATGACTGTAGCATTGAGCTAGTCATCGATGAGAAAGTAAACTTTCTTATGACTGCTCGAAGTGGTCATACTCAGTACCCTTGTTCTTAATAAGTACTTATACTCTCATTCCGATATCTCTACACCGTAGACTCAAGACACATCTATCCTAAGAAAGTAATCATATAAATCTTTCGGATCGATCACCATTCTCGTGATGATCCTACGATCGAGAGCAGTTTATGAATTAATTATGATAATGCATGCCTTAAATTCTTAACTCTTGAGAATGTGTTATCATACCTGTTAACTCAATAGATGTATCACAGATACTTAGTATACAAATATGATAGAAAAAATATTTTTTTTATTAATTATAAATCAAAATTATAAAATACCTTTAGAAATTATTTACAAGTGTCGGCCAATCTGACTTCTAGGATATACATCTAACAAACTTTCATTTGACCTAAAGCCAATTGGCTATAAATCTAAGTTCCATCATCTCAAGATGGGCTTCAATCTTCTATTGGCTCAAAGGCTTTATCAGTAAATCAGTCATACTATCTGTAGTGTCAACTCTTTTGACCTCGGCATATCTCTTCTCAAAATAATCATGGATGAGATGAAACTACCGCTCAATGTGCTTGGAATTCTAATGAGACCTTAGCTTCTTAGCTAGGGTTATGGCGCTATTATTGTCATAGTATAGAGGGACGGCATTTGATGGCATCACTTTGAGCTCTGCAACAAACTTCTTGAACCAGAATGCTAACTTCATAGCTTCTAAGATAGCGATGTACTCTGCTTTCATGATAGATTCTGCTATCACTGTCTGCTTA
This sequence comes from Cocos nucifera, assembly GCA_006176705.1. Lineage (NCBI taxonomy): Eukaryota > Viridiplantae > Streptophyta > Magnoliopsida > Arecales > Arecaceae > Cocos > Cocos nucifera. The sequence goes on along the minus strand of QRFJ01000398.1, from coordinate 125,298 downwards.
GAACTCTTCCAGCTTACAGCACCACCATTATAAATAAATAGACTTCTAGATGTCAATTTTTAATCATCTATATCAGACATAAAATCTGAGTCTATATATCCCTAGACCTAGAGTTTTCTATTATCAAAGATCAGAAATATATTCTTAGTCCTTCTCAAGTACTTAAGAATATATTTCACAGAAGTTCAGTGCTCTTCATCTGGATTCGACTGATACCTGCTAGTGACACTCACAGCATGGGTGATATCAGATCGTGTACATAGCATGGCATACATGAGGCTCTCTATAACCAAAGCATAAGGGATCTTGCTTATGCATTCAATCTCTTTCGATGTGTTGGGGCACATCTTTTTGGAGAGATAAATACCATATCTAAAGGGCACAAGTCTCCTCTTGAAATTCTCCATGCTAAATCTCTTCAGCACCTCTTCTATATACATCTTCTGTGAGAGATCCAGCATCCTCTTCAATCTATCTCTATAGACCTTAATCTCCAAAATAAAGGATGCCTCTTCTAGGTCTTTCATAGAAAACTCCTTAGGTAACCATATCTTAATTGAGATCAACATGGAAGTATCATTTCTAATCAGGAGGATGTCATCCATATACAATACGAGAAAGACAATAGCACTCCCATTAATCTTTTTGAATACATAGGACTCTTTCTCGTTCTTAATAAAATCAAAGGATGTGATTACATCATTAAAATGAGTATTTCCACTTTGAGATGCTTGCTTAAGTCCATAGATGAACCTTTGTAGCTTGCAAACCTTATGATTACCATCATTGAAAGTGAAACTAAGTGGCTATTCCATATAGATATCTTACTCAAGATATCCATTTAAGAATATCATTTTCATATCTATCTATCATATTTTATAATCAAAATACGCTGCAATTGCAAGTAATGTGCGGATAGATTAAACATGGCCACTAGCGAGAAGATATCCTGATAGTCAATGCCTTCATGTTGAGTATATTCTTTCACTACTAACCTAGCTTTGAATGTTTCCATATTTTTATTTGCATCAATCTTTCTCTTGAAGATCCATTTACACTCAAAAGGTATGATGCCTTTAGGTGATCTACCAAGATCTAGACTTGGTTCGAGCGCATTGAGTCAATTTCTGACTTCATTGTCTCTCACTATTTCTCGGAGTCGATATCTAATATTACCTCGTCATAGGTTTTGGAATCATCTTTATGAACCCCACTTCTCATGAGGAATATTTTATCTACATCCTCTAAAATAATACCTAAGTATCTCTCAGGAGAATGAAAAACCCTATTTAACTTATGAGGTGGAGGAGCTAGTGTGTGGATCAACTCAGACTGACCAAATTCCTCAGGTTTCTTAGCTCGTTGCTCTTTGGAGATTTTCTCCTCGAGCCTAATCTATCTTCTGATGTCACCATCTTGAAGAAACTATTTTTCAAGAAATGCGGCATATCGATTTACAATCACATTATAGTCTTCCAAAAGATAGAAGTAATATCCGAACTACTTTTTAGGATGTCCGATGAATCAAGCTCTAAGGGATCTAGATTTTAACTTATCTGCCTACTGTCTCTTAACATGGGCCAGACAACCCTAAATGCTGAAATGACTCAGACTTAACTTCTTACCATGCCATATCTCATATCATATGATACGAATAATTTTAGATGGAACCCTATTCAGTATGTAAATTAGTATCATTAAATTATATCCTCAAAGAAACTCGGGAAGGTCTGTGAAGCCATGGATCGGATCATATCTAAACTCGGGAAGGTCTAGTTTCTCTATTCTAAAACTCCATTGAGTTGAGATGTTTCAGGCAGAGTTCACTGTGAGACTATGCCTTTCTCTTTAAGATAGTTCAAAAATTTTCAACTAAGGTATTCACTTTCTCAATCTGATCAAAAAATCTTAATGGGCATTCCAATTTATTTTTTCACTTCATATCTAAATTTTTTAAACTTTTCAAAGGCTTCAGACTTATGTCGTATCAGATACACATACCTGTACCGAGATAAATCATCGATAAAGATAATGAAGTAGACAAACCCGCCTCTGGCCAGTACATCGAATGGGCCACAGATATCTGCATATACCAGGGCAAGTAACTCTATGGTCCTATCCTCATGTCCTATAAAAGGCAGCTTAATTATTTTGCCTTGAAGGCATGACTCATAAATCGGATATGACTCATAAGTCAACGGATCCATTAGTCTAGATTTCTCTAATTTGTTAATCCTATATTCAACCATATGACCTAGCCTAAGGTGCCATAAGTACTTTTTATTTAAACTATCTCTAGATCATTTTGATCCTATGGCATTCACACTATGCTCGACATGGTTAATAGATACATCTACATGTAATCGGTAGAGATCATTTATTAAGAAATCACTTGTAATTTTATTTCTTTCATAAAGAATAGTATAGTGGTCCTTAAAGAAACTAATTATATAGTTTTCTTATGCCAAACAGGAAACATAAATTAAATTCCTACTCGCAGCATGTACATAAAAATAGTCTCTTAACACTAAGATACTCCTAGATGGTAGTCGCAGAGGATATGATCCAATGGCCACAGCATCAACTCTTGCCCCATTTTCGACATGCAGAATCATCTCGTCGTCCCTCAGCCTCCTGCTATCCTCAAAATCTTATAAAAAAGTACATAAATGAGCACTAGATCCAGAGTCAAGCACCCAACTAGATGCAAAAGAAATCATTAGGTTCATCTCAATGATGAGCATACCTTCAAAACGTCCATCTTCCCTCTTGTTCTTCAGGCTAGCCAAGTAAGCAGGGCAGTTCTGCTTCCAATGACCATCGAAATTATAGTGAAAATATTTTTCCTTCTCCGCGGCCTTCTTCTTTGAATCTTCCTTCTTGTCCTTCTTCTTTCCATCCATCTTCTGCTTCTTCACATACTTCTTCTTCTTTTCAGAAGATTTTTAATAAATACCATAAATTTATTAATAAAAATATTAATTTATTAATTAATTTATATTATTTTTAAGAATTATTAATCAATTTATATATAATTTTTAAGAAATTTATATTTTTATTAATTAAAAAATTAATTAAAAAATAATAAAAATTAGAAAATAAAATTTTATAATTAATAAAAAGAGCTCATTTTTTGATCATAATAAAATAAGTTTGAAGCAAAACGGAGTTAAAATGAAAAAGATATAAATTTCTAAAGAAATAAAATAAAAAAATTTAAATGAAAAATAATATACGGCTCAAACGGCTCAAGCCGCCATGCTGCAGCAGCCGACGCGGTCGAACACGCCGAGCCAAGCCGACCAAACTGACGCGCCAAGCCATCCATGCTAGCCAACTCAAGTCCAAAAGCCATCAGTCGATCTACAGCATAGTGTGGACCACCAGCTCAGTAGACACCGACGAATCGGAGCTTGCCATGTGGTGAACCTAGACCCCTAAAGGGTTTACAAAAAATTCATCATGGCTCACAGGACATTTTGGTCTTTTCATCTGTCAATAAAAGGCGCTGATTGATTGCAGTGCATGATGTGACTGGTCCATGCGGTCCATGAGAACAATAAATGCACGATCGTGCGATGGTGGTTGTCTGCGGTTAAGATCGGACGGTCAAAGTTTTTTTCAGTTGCTGATTTCACCCAGATCGCCATCAGACGGCAGCGCTTGATTCCATCTTCGATCCGATGGTCCAGAAGGCTTCCGACGGTGATCAAACTCTCAGGTGCATGATCAATGGCCTAAATTCCTCCATCAAGCACGATCCAATGGTCAGAAATTAATCTGACTTGATCTGGGCCATTACATGTCTATTTTTGATATTTTTGGAAGCATCGGATCACCATCCAATGGTCAGAATTAAAAGAACTCAATAGGGGCTATTTTAATCCAAATTTCACTCGAATTTCTTCCTATTTTTACGATTAAAACAACCCTTAGTCCCACATTGCCTCCATAAAAAAATATCTAGCCTCCCTATCTCTATAAAAAGGACTCCAGACCTTCAAAAATCAACATCTCAGATTAAGGTGAAGCTTTGGTACAGGATGAAGCTAGGCTATGGATTAATGGCTGCTTCAAAGAAACGGGTGTCGAGAAGAAGAGCTAGGCTTCTATACCATCTTTCCACCGATGCTGATCCAAGATCAGAGATCACTCTATTTTATTTTATTTTTATTTTATGTATTTAAATTATGAACTTTTTAATACAATATTTATGCTCTTTAATTTCATGATTTTTATTTTTATTTAATTTCTACACTTTAAATTATTACTTTTTATTTTATTGCAAGTAGATGCTAAGATCTAACTAGTAGATCTTAGTACCAAGTTTAAATTCTCACACCTTTTAATTTTTATTTTTTTTATTTTCTAACTTCACTTCTAATCCCAAAACTTTTTTCTTTTCTTTTTCTTTTGTAAAATCAAAGATTTCAAATCTAAAAACACTACATTTTCTATGGATTCGACCCGACTCACTACTATCTACATATTTTTAATTATTTTAAGAAGTCGGATTAAACTAATAAATATGGTGTCTTAACGACAACATTACGTTCCTACCAAGTTTTTGGCGCCGTTGTCGGAGATTATTTTTGATTTTTGATTTTAATTTTTTTAATTTATTAAAAATAATTTTGGCAAGCGCACCAAGTTTTTGGCGCCATTGCCGGGGAAGGAATAAGATGCTATCTTTTTTTTATTTCTTTGATTTTTTTTTGTAAATTAATTATAAATATTTTTTTTAAATATTTCTTGTTAATTTTTTTTTATTTTGCAGAAAAAGAGGTTAAAGAGCAAAACAAACCAGGACAAGTAACAAATTATTTAGTTTTGCTTGGTGAGATCAATCCTAACCCTAATCCTTTTTATTTATTTATTTATTTTATTTTAAAATTAAATTTTAAAAAAAATATATATCCACTTAAATCTAATTAAAAATCTCATGATAAGATTAGAAACTCTAACTGTTTAGAGCATGCATCATATTAGTTTTATTTTATTTTTGGGGATTGCTGAAGGTAAGGTAAACCTTTCAGAATTCAATTAGTTGCATGCATCTAATTTAAATTGCATAGAATCCTTTGATTGAAAATTTTTTATGCATATTTATATTAAACCAAATTAAGGGCACAATCCAATTAAACAAGATAAGGTGAGGATTTGATCACCCTTCCTTAGCCCACAAACAACCAACCAGCATCCTGCATTGACCTAAGCCTTTAATTTTAAAACCAATTAGACATCAACCCTAGGAACTCGAGCTCAATAGGATAAGAAACCCTAAGAGTTGAACTAGGTTAGGGTTAGTCAATTTGACTGGTGTCTAGAAAAATAGTTCAGGGATGACTGGGCCCGAAGGAAGGTGGTTACTTAATTGGTTCCGTTCGCTTACCTGGATAAATACAATTGGTGTCTAAGGCAAGCAACGAGGGGACTCCCACCGACCTTACACTTACCTGATCAATTGATTGGCTGATCCTATACTTGGAGTGCTTGAAGGCTGACTTGGAACAGTTAGGAGTTGTCTAGGTTTAGGCTATTCTTAGCTTAAGACTAATTTGTTTGAAACTTATTTGAAAATAAAAATTTTTACTTTAGATATTTTCAATCTCTGTTGCCCTGGCATAACGTGGTTGTCCTAGGGTATGAAAAGGAAGAATTAACTTAGAACCTAAAAAAAAAGTTTAAAAAAAATATATATATAAAATAAAAAAAAAGGATTGAGGACATTGAGAATATAGTGAATTCTCCAACACCTGTGTGGAGAAGGATTTCAAGTCGACTAGTCAAAACGGATTTAGTTCCTATTTCAGATCCTACAACCTCAATGGATTTAGCAAATCAGTCTCAGCCTCAAACCCTTAAGAAGTTTTGTTATCCAATTGGTTCCGTCTAACCCTCTTGTATCAAGTAGCCCCAACCCACAGCAAATAACTTTGAAATTAAACCTCAAATCATTAACATGCTTCCAAAATTCATGAAAATAGAGGATGCATATATATTCATTAGGGAATTTGAAGAGGTTTGTGCAATCATAAAAATACAATAATTATCAGAGGACGAAATCAAACTGAGATTAATCAATTTTGCCCTTAAGGATAATGCCAAAAGGTGGCTTTATAGTCTTTCAAATCAATCTATCACGACCTAGGAGGGCTTTGTGAGAATATTCTTAAAAAAATATTTTTCTCATCATAAAATAGCTAGAATTAGAAATGAAATAAACCAATTCTATCAACTGGCTAGTGAATCATTTTGAAAATACTTCGACTGATTCAAGAACCTCTTGAACCAATGCCCACACCATGGAATAGAAACTTGGAGGCTATGCCAAATAATTTATGAAGGGTTAGAGTCAAATTCCCGAACAATGCTAGAGTCCATGTGCCAGGGGCAATTTATGTACAAAGAATCAAATGAAGCCGGGCAAGTTTTAGAAGATCTAGCCGAGAAAAGTTTACAATGGAAAACAAGGAAACCAAAAAAATCCACACCTTCAAGAGGTGGAATTTACCAAACCTTCCTAGCTGCAGAAGCCAAAATTACAACGTTGACACGTAGGCTAGAGGCTTTAGAACTTCAGAGACCAGCCAGTGTGAACCAAGTATCTGCACCCATGTGCAATAGGTGCAATGCACCAGACCATGTCCTTGAGGAATATCCCCTCCCAATGAACCAATTAGATAATGGATGTGCACAAATGAATGAATCCACATATCAAAGACTGTTGAACAATCCCTATGCACCCACTTACAATCCAGATTGGAGGAATCATCCAAATTTTTCATGGTTACAAAACCCAAATATGGGTAGTCCAAGTTTCAATCAGCAGAACCCAAGGCCTAATCCTGTGATAAACACCTTGCCACTATCGGACTTTAATATTAATGAAAAGAAACTTAGTTCTTTAAAGAAAAGCCTGAAAACCTTAGCCAAATCTAATGCTGACACCAATGCCACCTTAAGTAATTTCATGCAAACCATGGGCCAAATTCTGAATTCAAATTCTCAGGCCATAGCCCGCTTAGAAATTGGTCAGCTGGTATCTACCATAAGTGAACGTGAACGAGGTAGGCTACCTAGCCAACCTGAATCCAACCCCAAGAATCAAAAGGATAGACCATTCCAAGGAAACCAGGTTAATCAAGTTAATGCTATTCATTCCTTAAGATCAGAAAAATAAGTAGATAATAAGATAAATACACCTGACACTGGAGAAGACTTGAGTGCTGAGTCTATTGAGCCTCCCACTGAACCACTCATAGAAATGACTAAACCATCACCTGAGTCATCAAAAGAAGAGGCAACCAAATATTTAGTTTTTATCTAATTTATTTTTTTAGTTTATTTTTTTTAGGATAATTTGAATAAGTTGGAGGGAGAGCTTAAATTTTCAAAGGCATGTGGTGGACCAAAAATATACTGAGTCAGGTGTATTCTTTCATGTTTTTTATTACACCTTTTATTTTTTTTTCTCCATTGAGGATAATGTTGATTAAGTTGGGGGGAGAAAAATAATTTTTTTTTAAAAAATTTTAAGTCCTTAAAAAAGTTAGCATTTAGTATTTAGACACTTGATTATGCTTAAGAATCGAATTGAACTAAGCATTTTTAAAAGAAAATTGATGCATAGATTAGAGAATCTATGAGATATTGAGGAATCAAGTATTAAGAAAATTCAATAAAGAGTTAAGTTTAGAACATAAAAAGTTTTTTCTTGGAGCATTTTTAATTATTTCTACTAGCATCAAAGAAAAGTCTACCTTTTATAGGCTTGTGTAGGGTAACTATATATTTCTTCATATAAAAAAATTTATTTTAATAAAATAGTTTTCAAGTACTTCTCACTGAATAACCGGACCTCTTTTCCTAAGCAAGCATTGAGTTTTGCATCAAAGGTGGGAAGGGCAAAGAAGCTTGTTGTAAAGCTAGTCTTAACTCGTAGCCTGTTTGATTCGAGCTAGTAAGCCCGAGGGATATTCTATACCTAGTGCCCTAAAGCTAACTGGTTTAGGAGTCATTGGCCCAAGACTCGCTACATGGATTAAATAGAAAGCTTAAGGAATTAAAACACTCAATAGTGATACAACGTTAAAAAAAAAATATATTGATTTTCCATCAAGTAACCGGATCCCATTGCCTAAGTAAGCAATGATATTCACATCAAAAAGTGGGCAATACAAAAATAAAAAATTAATAAATAAAGGATGGAAGTAGCAATACATTTGTCTATATAAAAATTTAGACAAATCAAAGATAAAGATGGGATAATTTAGAAAAAGTCCTAAAAAATTTAATATTTTTTACTTAATTTTTCTATTGATAAGTATTAATACCCCAATGATATATCTCATTTAAGCTCTACTGAATATCAATGGCCATTTTGAAAATTGCTTAGATAAAATTTAAAATTCTAAAGTTAAAAGATATTTAAAACTAAATTTTTTCTTTACTCGAGGACGAGCAAAGCTTAAGTTGGAGGGTGTGATAAGTACCATAAATTTACCAATAAAAATATTAATTTATCAATTAATTTATATTATTTTTAAAAATTATTAATCAATTTATATATAATTTTTAAGAAATTCATATTTTTAATAATTAAAAAATTAATTAAAAATAATAAAAATAAAAAAATAAAATTTTATAATCAATGGAAAGAGCTCATTTTTTTGATCATAATGAAATAAGTTTGAAGCAAAATAGAGTTAAAATAAAAAAAATATGAATTTCTAAAAAAATAAAATAAAAAATTTAAATGAAAAATAACATACGGCTCAAACGGCTTAAGCTGCCACGCCGCAGTAGCTGACGCGTCCAAACGTGCTAAGCCAAGTCGACCAAGCCGGCGTGCCAAGCCATCCATGCTAGCCGACTCAAGCCCAGAAGCCATCAGCCAGTCTACTGCATAGTGTGGACCGCCAGCTCAGCAGACACTGACGAATCAAAGCTTGCCACGTGGTGGACCTAGACCCCTAAAAGGTTTACAAAAAATTTATCACGGCTCACAGGGCATTTTGGTCTTTTCATCTATCAATAAAAGGCATTAATTGGTTGCAGTGCACGATGTGACCAGTCCATGCGGTCCATGGGAATAGTAAATATGCGATCATGCGGTGGTGGTTATCTGTGGTCAAGATCAGGCGATCAAGGTTTTTTCTAGTTGCTGATTTCACCCGAATCGCCATCGGACGGCAGCACTTGATTCCATCTTTGATCCGATGGTCCAAAAGGCTCCCGACGGTGATCAAACTCTCAGGTGCGTGATCAACGGCCTAAATTCCTCCATCAAGTGCGATCCAACAGTCAAAAATTAATCCAACTTGATTTGGACTATTATACATCCATTTTTGGTATTTTTGGAAGCATCGGATCACCATCCAATGGTCAGAATTAAAAGAACTCAACAGGGGCTATTTTAATCTGAATTTCACTCAGATTTCTTTCTATTTCTATGATTAAAACAACCCTTAGTCCCACATTGCCTCCATAAAAAAATATTTAGCCTCCCTAGCTCTATAAAAAGGATCCCAGTTCTTCAAAAATCAATATCTCAGATCAAGATGAAGCTTTGGTACAAGGTGAAGCTAGGCTATGGGTTAATGGCTGCTTCAAAACAACGAGTGCTGAGAAGAAGAGCTAGGCCTCGACACCATCTTTCCACCGATGCCGATCCAAGATCAGAGATCACTCTATTTTATTTTATTTTTATTTTATATATTTAAATTATGAATATTTTAATACAATATTTATGCTCTTTAATTTCATGCTTTTTATTTTTATTTAATTTCTATATTTTAAATTATTACTTTTTATTTTATTGCAAGTAGATGCTAAGATCTAACTAGTAGATCTTAGTACCAAGTTTAAATTTCACACCTTTTAATTTTTATTTTTTTTATTTTCCGACTTCTAATCCCAAAACTTTTCTCTTTTCTTTTTCTTTTGTAAAATCAAAGATTTCAAATCTAAAAACACTACCTTCCTTGTGGATTCGATCCGACTCACTGCTATCTACATATTTTTAATTATTTTAAGAAGTTGGATTAAACTGATAAACACGGTGTCTTAACGATAATATCACATTCCTACCAATTTTCTCTTGAAAGAAATCCACTCCATAGCAAGAATTGAGCCCCTTGAACTCTTCATGGTCTCCTTAGAAGTTACCAGCATGTTTATCAACTCAACCAAGGTGCACTGGATCTTATTCATATGGAAGTTCATAATGAAATGTCCATATAAATTAGTCAAGAACTATAGGATCAGATCAACCTACAGATCCTCATCTATCAATATTCCAAGCTTCTTAAGCTCCTATAAGTCCTTGATCATCGACAAGCAATGATCATGGATCGGCTGCCCATCATGCATCTGCATCTTGAAGAATCTCGTCAACACTTCATGGCTTGTAGATGGCCCAACATTTCGCTAGCAGTCTTCATGTATTCATGTTGGTGCAGCAATTCATCAGACATTAAGGCCAACACACAGTACTTGATCTTATTGTCATCGTCCAACCACTCCTTATGAGATGCTTTCTGATCGACAGTCGGACAACCTAAGAGAGTGGAAAGTTCTTGGTCCAGGCATAGGTCAGCTTCTCGAAACTCAAAATAATTTTTAAGTTGTGGAGCCAATCCTTGAAATTTGGTCTGATCAATCGATAGGTTTCTTGGATTTTGGTTATGGAACTTGATGCTGTTGGGGATAAACCTCGTTCCCATCGAAGTCCAGTCTGATGCTTAGCCTAATATAACTGATATCATGGAAGAGCTTCGATTAAAAATTCTTCCTCTAATGGTCGAATCCTTCTCGGACTCCTCAAGCAGCCGAGCTTCTTTCGGACACCTTCAGAAATTGAACTCCTTCTAGACTTCTCCATCAGTCGGATTCCTATAAGAGTCAAACTCCTTTTGGACCTCTTCTTCAGTCAAATTCTTCCAGAAGCCGAACTCCTTCTGAACCTCTCCTTCAATTGGATTCCTACATGAGTCGAACTCTGATAAGCATCATAAATTCACCAATAAAAGTATTAATTTATTAATTAATTTATATTAATTTTTAAGAATTATCAATCAATTTATATATAATTTTTAAAAAATTCATATTTTTATTAATTAAAAAATTAATTAAAAAATAATAAAAAAATAAATAAAAATTAAGAAATAAAATTTTATTATTAAAAGAAAGAGCTCATTTTTTTGATCACAATGAAATAAATTTCAAGTAAAACGGAGCTAAAATGAAAAAGATATGAATTTTTAAAAAAATATATAAAATAAATAAAAATTAAATAAAAAAAAAGAAAATGGCTCAACCGGCTCCGCAAGCCGAGCCACCAAGCCAAGCCGAAGCCATCAAAGCCGACTCAGTCATTGAAGCCATCAGCCGGTCTACGATCCAGGCGTGGACCGCCAGCTCAGCAAAGTCCGGCGAATCAGAGCCTGCCACGTGGTGGACCTAGACCCTTAAAGGGTCTACAAAATTTTATCGTGGCTCACAGGGCAATCTGGTCATTTCACTCGGTGACAGAAGCGTTGATTGGTTGCGGTGTGCGGTGCGGCCGGTCTACGCGGTCCATGGGAACAGTAATTGCGCGATCGGACGGCTGCGGTTGATTGCGGTTAAGATCGGACGGTCAGCATTTTTTTCGGTTGCCAATTTCACTCGGATCACCATCAAATGGCAGCGCCTGATTCCAGCTTCGATCCGACGGTCCAGAACGCTCCCGGCAGTGATCAGGACTCCCGAAGCGCGATTTGCGGCCAGATTTCCTCGATCAAGCGCGATCGGACGGCCAGTATTTAATTCGAGCTGATCTGGGCTGATAGGCATCCGATTTTGATGATTTTTGAACCGTTCGATTCCTATCGGATAGCCTGATTTTACCAGATTTACCAGAGACGTAACAGAGTTGTTTTTATTCAAATTTTATTCAAATTTTTACGATTACAAAGGGAATTAGTCCCATATTGCTTTTAGAAATAAATATCTACCTCTTCTAGCTCTATAAAAAGGATCCTAAGCCTCTAAGAAAGGAGGAGGGTTGGAAGAGAAGCTAAGGTATAGGGTGGAAGTCAAGCTCGGGATTAAAGGTTGCTTCAAAGCTGCGGTGCTGCTGAGAAGAAGAGCCGGTCTTCTACGCCATCTTCATGCCTACGCCGATCTGCGATCTTCATCTAGTCTTTTTTTTTTCCTTTAATTTCTTGTATTAAAATTCTGAATTTTCTTTAATTTCTTGTATTTAAATTCTGCATCTTAGTTTTAAATTTAATAAAGAAAGTTTCATTATTCTTTTCAATTCTAGCTCTTTAAATTATTTGTTCTTTATTGCTTTTTAATTTTACTATAAGTAGTTGCTAAGATCTAAATAGTAGATCTTAGTATCAAATTTATTTTTGCATAATTTAAATTCTATTTTTATTTATAGATCTATTTTTTGACTTTAATTTAAAAAAAAATCCTTGCTTTCTTTTCTTAAAAAAAAAAAAAAATCAAAGATTTTAGAAATAAATCATTGCCTCTCTGTGGATTCGACCCGACTCACCACTTTCTTCATAATTTTTAATTAGTTTAAAAAGTAAAGAGTCGGATTTAAATTGATAAACACGGTGTCTTAACGACAGCATCGTGTCCCTATCAAGTTTTTGGCGCCGTTGTCGGGGAGGCATAAAAATTAAAATTTCTTTATTTCTTTGATTTTTTTTACTGCCTACTCATTATTTTTTTTATTTATTTTGCAGAAAAGAAAAAAAAAGGAACAAGGAAGATTAGGGCACGAACAAAACTCTCAATCCTATTCGATGAGATCATTCCTAAACCCTAAATCTCTTTCTTTATTTTTAATATTTGCTTTATTTTAAATTAATTAAAAATATTACCTACATAAACCTAATTAAAAATCTCATCACAAGATTAGAAACCCTAATTATTTAGAGCATCCATCATATTAGTTTTTATTCTTATTTTTGGTGATTGCTGGAGTCAAGGTAAGCCTTTTTATAATTTAATTAATTAGTTTAAATTACATAGAACTCTTTGATTGGAATTTTTTTTTTTCTTTTGCATATTTCATATTAAACCAAATTAAGGGCACAACCCATTAAACAAGATAAGGTGGGGATTTGATCACCCTTCCTTAGCCCACAAACAACCAACCAGCATCCTGCATTAACCCAAATCTTAACTCTTAAAATCAATTAGACATTAACCTTTAAGGATATTCGAGCTCAATAGGACAAGAAATCCTAAGAGTTGAACCAAGTTAGGATTAATCAATTTGACTGGTGTCTAGGAAAGTGGTTCAGGGATGATTGGGCCCGAAAGAAGGTGGTTACTTAATTGGTTCTGTTCGCTTACCTGGCCAAGCACAATTGGTGTCTAAGGCAAGCAACGGAGGGACTCCCACCGACTTTACACTTACCTGGCCAGTTGATTGGTTAATCCTCTATTTGGAGGGCTTGAAGGTGATCTTGGCAGTTAGGAGCTGTCTAGATCTAGGATAACTCTTAGTCAGGATTGATTGCCTAACTTGTTTGCCAAATAATATCTAACATAAAAATTAACTCCTCCCTATCTTCTCCAGATTTAAGATTCTTTAGGATTTTTCCTCTTCTTTCTTTCTCTCTTCTTTTCTTAAAAAAATAAATAAATTAAAAAATAATAATTTTAAAAAAAAAAAAATTTGAACCATATATCAAATTGCACTAGTACATGCACGGTAGAAGATCACTTTTACCTGACCTAGTTAAACCAGATCCTGAAATTGAAAGACTAATTCATTTAAGACCAGATAATCAAATGGCTGGAAATCATGAAGAACCACCTAGGCAGATGAAGGAATACTTTATTCCTTCCACCTACAACCCATCGACTTGCATCCACATACCTGATATCCCTGCTAGTCACTATGAGATTAAGTCGACCACAATCCAGATGCTCCCATCTTTTTATGGGAATGCCAATGAAGACCCTTACAAACATCTGGATGAGTTCTTAGAAATCTGCTCTACGGTAAAAATTCAGAATTTTTCTGATGATGCCCTTAGACTGACCTTGTTCCCTTTCTCATTAAAAGATAAAGCCAAGTACTGGCTTGGCACATTAGGAAGAACAATTCAAACATGGGCAGAGATGCAACATGAATTTCTTAAGAAATTTTATCCCATAGGACGAACCAATACCATGAGGCGAGCCATCACGGGATTTGCTCAGCTTCCAGGGGAACAAATTCATGAATCATGGGAAAGACTTAAGGAACTCCTTAGAAAATGCCCACACCATGGTCTATCTAAGTGGCAAATTGTACAAGCTTTCTATGAAGGTTTAGGAGATCAATATAAGCAGATGGTTGATGCATCCTGTGGAGGTGCATTCATGAGCAAAAGTGAGGATGAAGCTTATACCTTGTTTGAAACTTTAAGTGAAAACTCTATTAACCATGCTTCATTATCTTCTTATGAAAGATCAATTTCTCAACAAAAACGGGCAGAAATTTATGAGATCAAAACTTCAGAACTCAATTCTAAAGCAGATTTGAACATAATAGCACAAAAATTAGATAAAGTCGACCTTATTGCACAAAAATTAGATCAATTCCTAAACTTAGGTCAACAATCCCCTGCACAATACACACCAGCTTCTAATTATCAAGTGATTTGCTCTATTTGTGCTAGCCCAACACATCATGTAAGTGAATGTCCTACGGTTGCACAATTACCACCTCTTATCCAAGAACAAGTCCAAGCTGCTCAAGGTTACTCAAAACCACTTAATGACCCATATTCAAATTCATATAATCCTGGTTGGAGAAACCATCCTAATTTCTCTTGGAAACCACAACAAACTCAGGCTCAGACCCAAATCCCACCAGTTCAGAATTATCAAAATAGGCCCCAATACCAGAACTATGCCTATAATAAGGGTCAGCCTAGTCAGTCTTCTCAACCACTACATGCCCAATATGCTTTATGTTCAAGTTCTACCGGAAGGTGACATGCTTTTCCATAGATTAATCTATTAGGAGACATTCCAATGGGGTTTATAAGCTGTCCTATAGGCCCATAATGCATCATCCAATCGATCTGACCAATCTTTTTCGATCAGGCCTAATAGTTTTTTGTAAGATATTCTTGATTTCTCTATTAGAGACTTCTACCTGACCACTTGTTTGCGTGATGTATGTGTAGCTATCTTATTGTCACCCCATATTTTCGTAATAAAGTTCTAAATTGATGATTTGCTTAAATGGGTACCTCCGTCACTAATGATAGCACATGAAATCCGAACTGGAAAAAGATATTCTTCTGAATAAATTTTAGGACTACTTTTATTCATTGGTTCGAGTTGCTATTGCTTCAATCATTTAGAAACATAATCGACAGCTACCAAAATGTATTCAAATCCATTGGAAGGTGGAAAAGGTCCCATAAAATTCAATTCCCCATACATCAAAAATTTCAACCACTAAAATGGGGTTCAAAGGCATCATGTCTTTTCTTTTGAAATATTCCCTAACTTGACACTTAAAACACTCCTGACTAAAAGTATGGGCATCCTTAAATATGTTGGCCAATAAAAACCACTTTGTAATACTTTGGCCGCAGTTTTTCGTCCAGAAAAGTGTCCTCCACAACAAGAGTATGACAAAATTGTAAGATACTCCATTGTTCAGATTCAGGAACACATCTACGAAATGATTTGATCAGCACAAATTCTAAAAAGCTCAGGATCTTTCCAAAAATAATATTGATTTGAGCAAAGAACGATCCTTTTCATTCTTAGACCAGCCATCAGGAATTTATCCTATGACTAAGTAAATTGACAATATTTGCAAACCAAGGAGTCTTTGTATGTGAAATTGTTAACAATTGTTCATCTGGAAAGATTCTCTGATTGATACAGGTTCATTATCTTTTCACTAGGATCCTAGACAGATGGTCTGCTACAATATTTTTAGATCCCCTTCTTATCTCGAATTTCAATGTCAAATTCTTGTAGCAGTTAAAATCCATCTAATTAATCATGGTTTTAGCATCTTTTCTTTGAGGAGCAGGTATCTCAAGGCTGAATGATCCGAGTAAATTATGATTTTTGATCCTAATAAATATGATCTAAACTTTTCTAGGGCAAACACAATGGCTAGCAACTCTTTTTCAGTGGTGGATAATTCATTTGTGCTTCATTCAGAGTTTCTACTAGCATAATAGATTACTACAGGACATTTGTTTACTCTTTGGCTAGGACAGCTCCTATGGCAAAATCTGAGGCACGCACATAATTTCAAAAGGTAGTGACCAATTAGGAGGTTTTATGATTGGAGCTTTGGTCACAGCTTCTTTTAAAATTTCATAAGCTTTAAGACAATTTTCATCAAAGTTAAAAGAAAACATCCTTAGCAAGGAGATTACACAAAGGACGAGAAATTTTAGAGAACTCTTTGATGAAGCGACGATAGAATCCTACATGACCAAGAAAAGATTCGACATATTATTTGACAGAAGTGGGAGGAGGAAGTTTAGAAATTAGTTCAACTTTAGCTTTATCTACCTCTAATCCCTTTCTTGGATACTATATGTCCTAAACGATCCCTTTTTGAACCATGAAGTGGCTCTTTTTCCCAGCTTAACACTAGATTAGCCTCAATACATCATTTTAATATTTTCTTTAATGATATGAGACAACTCTCAAAGATCTCAAAGACTGAAAAGTCATCATGAATATTCTAAGAAATCTCCTATCATGTCTGAAAATATTGACATCCATGCACCGTTGAAAAGTTGCAGGTGCATTACATAATCCGCAATGGCATTCTACGGAAAGCAAAGGTTCCATAAGAGACATGTTAAAGGTGGTCTTTTCTGAATCTCCTGGGTAGATTGCTACCTGATTGTATCCCGAGTATCCATCTAAAAAGCAAAAGTATTGTTGGCCTGCTAGTCTTTCTAGGTATTTGATCGATAAAGGTAAGGGAAAGTTGATCTTTTCGGGTGGTTGTATTGAGTTTTCTATAATCTATGCAGACACGCCACCCAGTGGAAAGTCGCTGTTGTATAAGTTTCCATGTTCAGTGCGGGACAACCGGTAAGTCCAGATTTTTTTGGAAAAACTTGTGTAGGACTCACCCAGTGGCTTCAGAGATAGGATAAATAATTCCAGCATCTAACCATTTAATTACTTCTTTCTTGACTACTTCTTGCATGTTAGGATTTAAGCCTTCTTTGCATCTCTCGAGTTGGTTTGGCATATATCTTCTGTATAAATATTGGTGCATGCATATTGACGGACTAATTCCTTTTAAATCGGCAACGGTCCCCCTATGGCCTCTTTATATGTTTTTAGAATATTTACCAATTGGTTTTCCTGTTCAGTAGTTAATTGGAAGCAATTATTACTGGTAGGGTTTTCTTTGATCCTAAAATACATACTTAAGTGATTCAGGTTAAAGGTTTTAGTTCAAGTTGTGGTGGGGCCTGAATTGAAAGGACGTATTGGTTCAATTTTTTCGCTCAGGTAAGGGCCTCAATTTTCAACTGACCAAGGTAATGAATGTGATGGTTGAGGTAAATTAAGCATGGTATTTACTTCCTGGGTCTTGCGAGTCTATCTTCAGTGTTCCATCATCTTGTAGTAAATCTAAGGAGGAATTAGATGCAACTATTTCATTCACTATCTGATTGATTACAAAAGCAGTCTTCCTCCTCTTGGATGTACTTTGGGTATTAAAACATTAATCTGTATTTTTTTGATTCCCAAAAGAAATATCCATAGCTTCCATTTTTACAGTTGATATTGGCCATTCGCGGATTGCTAAGAATGGACGTCCTTAAAATTATGGGATTTTGGTTTCAGCTCTTGTGGATGGTTCCATGTCAAGTATGAGAAAGTCTATAGGAAAATAACATTTATCTACTCTAACTAGAACATTCCTCAATTAAACCATCGGTTGTTTTTATAGATCTATCAGCTAATTGCAAAATGACTGACGTCGGGTTTTAATTTCTCAATCCCAAATTTTTCATAAACCGAGGTTGGAAGGAGGTTTAACACTAGCTCTAAGGCTACTAGTAATGCTGCGGAGTTCAAGGTCTATACCTCCACATAACCACCATGAAATTAAGGGTGATGCACCAGATCTTTCA